>PVJO010004631.1:0-47280 GCA_004026905.1 Hystrix cristata
TTTGCATAAAAGAACCATGTAAATCTGGGAATATTATCTTATTGTATTAAAACTACACATATATGTATAATATATACGTATATATTATATAGCTATGTAAATATGCTACTAATTATATAGCTACATGTATGTGTAGTTATTAATGCTATGTGTCTTAACAATTCACATTAAGTCATGTAACCATATCTCATGACTGTATTTATTTTGCTGAACACTAATAGACATCTGTACATCTATGTGTGTATGTACACATGTGTATATTTCTCTAAATATGTCACTTGACCCAGTCTTACTAAATTTTCTCCTCTTGCAGAGTTAGACCTAGTGTGAACAGCATCTCATCCTGGAGTTCTGGAACATTCAGCTAAGGAAGTAGCCAAGTTGAGACTCCAGGTGCCTGAGTAAGTTCTTTAAAGTGAAGAAATAGCATGCTTTTGGTTGGCAAACTGAGGAAACGTTGAAATGGATTTGGAGAGGTGCAATATAAAGCCAAGGGCTTGGAGTCTTGGAGCATCAAGGAAAAAACAGTCAAAATTAGTATTATGGCATAACAATCTGAAACAATGCATGTAATAAGGTACCTGTAACCTTGCACGTGCTTTTCCTTCACCCTTAACATGGGTGGGGGTGTAGATATGTTCCAACAGTAACTTATTCAATTTGACTGCCTGGATTTCAGTGGATAATGGAAAGATGCCTACACTAGCATGCTTTAGTTCTGCATTATAACCAAAGAATCCATATAAAAATTTCCTAGCTGTAAAAGAAACTCAAAATATTCAGCAATTATTGGGTAAGATCTCCTGAGATTTGTTTTTGACTAATCATATCAAGTGGTCTAGAATAGAGCCCTTATAAAATGCTTTCCGAAAATCCCCATACTCCCATAATATTGAAATTACAAATCCCTGTTCTATATTATTTTAGAAAGAACATAGCCCAAGTATCAGGGTTTTAAAAAATACTTTCCCAATGACTTTTCAAGGTCCTAATGACAGAATAGGGTATTCAGGACTGAGGTACAGAAATTACTAAAGATTTTTTTTTAATAAAAACTGACTTAACTGAGCATGAATAGAACTTTTAGTTCTAAGAAATTAAGCACATTGCTGAAAATGTTTTCATCTAATCCTAAAGATGTTAGCCCCACTGTCCTACAAAGGCCTTTAGTAATTATAGGCCTTTAGTACTCAGAAATTCAGTTCTGCCAATATTGAGATGATTCTGTTTCAGCATCTACTGATTTTTATTATTACAAGATTTTTCCTTAAATTTTACTCCTTAAGTTATAACTTAAAACCTGTGTTTTAAAAATCCTAATGTATTCACTCA
The DNA here is from genome assembly GCA_004026905.1 of Hystrix cristata. NCBI lineage: Eukaryota > Metazoa > Chordata > Mammalia > Rodentia > Hystricidae > Hystrix > Hystrix cristata. The sequence goes on from PVJO010004631.1 coordinate 1,333, forward strand.
ATTTCTTTGTGAATTTTCAAAAATGGTAGCTAATATTAAACTATACCTAAGATTTGTAAAACATTGATACAGCATTATCTCATTAAATAATAACAACACTTGGATGAAAGTACTATAATCTCAGTTTTACAAAACATGGAATGGGTGAAGATGCACTTTATCCAATCATACATCTGCTAAATGGTAGAGCCACTTGCTCACAGTTCTAGTATGCCTAATGGGAGGGGCACTGGCCAAGTGCTTCAGCAGTGATATCATTTCAAGTCATCCGTTCCTAGTACTTCTTTCTGATGGGGAGCATCTTCCTAGATAACCATAGCAACTACTACTATCTGCAACTACTACAACTACTACTGTTCTAAGTATGTAATATGTATTTAATAATATACTCCTCACAAAACCTAAATGTAAGTGCTATTATTTGTTCATTTTAAAGATGAAGACAGTGAGTCCCAGGAGTTAGTAACTTTTCTAAGGTTATACACATAAACAGGCAATGCCAAGATTCCAGTCCAGCTACTCAGGCTCCAGAATCTATTCTTTATCATGGCATCAGATTGCTGGCTGCTGGAACTGAAGGCCAATCTTTGAAGCCATACCTGATTTATTATTCTAACTTGGCCTTAACTTTGCTTAACTAATCTGACTAGCTATTGAGTGTTATTGACCAACCCATGGGCCCACATGGTGTGTGGTCAAAGGATTCAATCAGGTTTTCCTTCAATGTCAGTGAAGAAAAATGCAAAACATCATGTTCAAATGTACCATCATTTACTCCTTAAAGGTTCAGAGGACTTAGTCAAGGCTTCTTCAGTTCATAGGTACAGGGAAAATCAATTAGTGGCATGTCTAAACCCCTAAAATCGCTTCACTTGGCAATACAAAGCCTAGAGTGATACACATTCACTTAGTGAAGCTACAGTTAATTTCTAAGGCCTGTCACTTAGGTTTGCTGATTTGGTGATTCCATCTCTATTCCCCATTCAGATCATAATGCCTAAAGAATCACATTATTGTTCACTCTTCTTTCTCCTCCTTTTCCTTCTCTTCTCTTTCCCTCGCATGTGTGTGTATGTGAAGATGTGGAGAGAGAGAGAGAGAGTGAGTTTTTTTTTTTTAAACAACAGATTGGCCCATGTAATTATAGAGGCTGAAAAGTCTGAAGATCTGCAGTGTGCAAATTTGGGACCCTGGAGAAATAATGGTATAGAGCCGGAGTCAGAACCTGAAGAACTATTGGACAGTTAAGTTCCAATTTGAACATCAGTAGGCTCAGGACCCAGAAAGAGCCAATGTTTCAGTTGCAGTTTGAAGCAGGAAAAAAACCAATATCCCAGCTCAAAGCAGGAAGTGTTTCCTTTTCCCCAAGGGTGAATCGGCCTTTTTGTTCTGTTTAAGCCTTCAAATGGTCATATGAGGCTCACCCGTATTAGGTCCAATCAGTCTACCAGTTCAAATATTAATCTAATCAAAAGCACCTTCAAGACACACCTAGAAAAATGTTTGATAAATATCTGGACAGCCCCTGGTCAAACAAGAAGCTGACACATAAAATTCTCCCCTGTAGAGTTATATATTGAATAAAACAGAGGTATCTTTAAACAGCAATCACATTCTGCACAGAGAGATACTTCATGCTTCAGAAAGTACAGCACTGAGATTCTGAGGATGTTCAATTTATATGAAGTGTTTTTTAATCTCATTCTGGGGACACAGATTTGAAAAATTTCCTTGTGAAGTAAAATAATATGGAGATTTGCCTGTATCCTTTTAAATGTTCTTGTCTCTTCTGTTCATTTTTCATTCCCTCCATCCCTCTTCCTCCCTGCTTCCTTCCTCAATCTCTTCTAATCTACGGTTTTCCTCCCTCTCTCTTTCCTCTTTCTAGCCCAAGGGTTTACAGTTTAAGTTAAAATGCACCTATGGTATACTAGGTCTGCTTCTCCCTTTCTCGCTATTGCAACAGGCTGTTGAATGACCCTTTTCTGTAGGAATGGAAAACTTGTGTTTTGGCTAGTAGTTAAGGCTACAAATCTGAGAACAATGGATGATAAATGCCTCCACCTTCTAAATAGTATTTGCTAGACACATCCACATAATGTTACCACGTTTTGGGGTTCTGAAGTCTCTTTTTAAAGGTGATTTCTAGGTTCTTTCTGTCCTGAGCAAATAATTGGTCAAGACAATTGTAGGTAGCAAAGTGTTATATGTATTATATGTAGGGAAAGAAACATGCTCTGCAAAGTGAGTTTGGACGAAGAAAAAGTAGGAAATGAAATGTGAAGGTGGGCTACTGTGAGGGAACACTGTAGCAGAGAGCTCAATGGTGACTGTCCTTTTTGCATCACCCACTCCTTAGGCTGACATCAGGTCTAGGCCATCCTATCCAAAGCTGCTCAAGCTCTCCTAAGAAGTCTGCACAGAAGGCTTTGGGAACTGTTCTGTGTATGTGTCCTGGAACTTTGCAATTAACAGGTCATGTCCACTTTCCCAACCAGCCTACCATGTGCTAATCTCCTGCCTCAGTAAGACTTAACGTAGTGTGACTAATGGATCCTGCAAGCGTCATCATTACTACCAGCCTATATAGAGAGAAGACAAGAAAATTCTGAATTGATTGAATTAGATGCATTCATTTAAGTGGAAAAACCATAGCAGGGAGAAGTAGGCCTATTGTGGGCAGCCCAAAGAAGACTACAGCTTTTCACCTTCCCTTTCTTCATCCCCAGCCTTGGAGGGCCCTCTAAGAGAATCACTTAGAGCAGTTGGTGCTGTCTGCAGATAGGGAGGGTTAGAGATTCTCCAGCTGGATGGTTGCTGAGCTACAAAAAATAAGTAGATAAATAAGTAAATTAAAACAAAAGCATTAATTTTCCTCATACTGGCAGAAGAGTGAAACACGGTAAGATAGCACTCAGAAAACTTGATATGTGTCTCTTATTTGGAAAAAAAAAAAAGCAAACCTAGCTGTTTGTTTGTTTTTACTTTCCCCATAGAGAGTAACAGAGGTCACTTGACACTATCTGTAGCAGCAGAGCAGGACAAAAGAGCATCATTGGGCAGCCTGCACTTTACTACCTACTGAGGCAAGAATAAAGAAGTTTCATCCCAAAATAGTAGATGTTGTAGAAGGTGGCTAGGTTTGAGCCATCGTGTTCCTAAAATGATGATCTTCTAGGAAAACAGGACCTGGAATGTAATTTCAGAGAGAATGGAGGGGGCTTATAAAGTTTTGGTAAAAGTATACTTTTCCCACATTTTGAGGAACCATGTAGTGCTGAGGTCCCTATGGGAAATTTTCTAATGAGCTCATGGATATGGCCCACAAAGGAGCTAGCATGTAGTTACCAGCTACCAGAGACATTTACAATTATATTAAAAGAAAAAATTCCCACAGCTAAGTAAATAGTCTTTTCTTTTCTCTCAACTACCTCTTATAACTTGATTCTATGGAAAAGTAAAAAAGAATAGAGAAAAAGCAGATCACACAGACCATTTCTCCTTTTCAACTTCAGGTTCCCAAGCCACAGGTCAGGCCTGAACTAGATGGAAAGCATTAGTACAGAAAATGGAAGAGGCTTTGTGCTGGATATAAGATTAAGGCCGCTTGAATTTGAAGTGCTGGGGATGGAACACAGGACCATCCTGTGAAGCAAGTGCTCTACCACTGAGCTGCATTCTCCAGCCCCAAGACTGAAGTTTTGATTTGGACCGGGCTGGACTTTCAAATCCTTGAAAATGAGTCATATGACTTTTTGTTGTTATTGTTAACTATGTGACAAGAATTCTATGAAATCTGCATTTTTTTTTTTTTTAGTGGTAAAACAAAGGGCATCCATCAGGTGGGGTAGGGAACAGTGCTTGGAGAAAAATAACATCATTTCCTATTTGCACTTTATCAATTTCAACACATGTAACAAACTGGTTATATTTGTGGGAGCAAGGTCTGGATAGTTGTATTAGTCCGTCTTGTGCTGCTAGAGCAAAATGCCAGAGGCTGGGTATTTTATAAGGAACAGTTTTTAAAGTTAAACTTACAAACTGAAAAGAGCTGGAGGACAAGGTCAGTTTTGGCAGTTGAAAGTCCAAGATTAGGCAGCCCTGTCTTGTTGCTCTTTAGTAAAGGCCTACTGGCTGTGTCACGACATAGCAAATGGCATTGTACATTGGGGTCAGTGCAAGAAGAGACATAAGGCCAGGCTTGCTCTTTTATAATGACCTGCTCTCATGGGAACTAATTTAGTATGGTGAGTACTGTGTTAATCACTTCTGAAAGTGGTGCCCTCATAACTGAACAACCTTCTACTAGGCCGTGCTTCTTCAATGTCCAACACTTTTCGATACTGTTGCACCAGGGACCAAGCTCCCATGTGAACCTTTGTGGGGCACAGTGAAACCATATGTAAAGAGCAGGAAGGATATTCTGGAGGAGGGGAGCAGTTCAGAAGAGAAACTGACTATAGCCTGCCAGTGCGATTTATTGGTGGAATGCCATTCAGAGTCTGAACACTTTGTAGTCACTCTGGAGAGTAGGTTTCATCCTTTAAATGCACCCTTGGGGAGATTATTTTCCCAACTCTAAAAGAAACCACTATCCTAAATTGAGATTAGTTTGAGGAATAATTTTAGACTGTGGTCTTGGAATAATGGCTATGACACAGGGTCTGTGGATGGTGAGTTGATGAAATCTCTGAGGTCTAGCCTTTGAGATGTTTAGTAATATCCAAGCAAATGACCCCTCAGCAGCTAAGGCAGAATTCTTGAGTGCCCTCGGAGGCTTTCAGATGAGTAGAGAGAGAGCCAGAAGACAAGGTCAGGTCCAGCCTCCAGACTAGCCTAGTTGGGGGACTACGCTTAGCAGCAGATATGGATTAATGATAAATCTCCAAATATAATGAGGAAACCAAGTGACTTTTCTGGAATTGATGTGGAAGCAAGCCAGCTGGACTCAGCAAGTAAGGGTGTAAGGAAAGTGCTGTGGTCACATATATGCACCTTACACAAGCCACAGCAATGATTGCCAGACTATAGCAAAGAAAACAGCAAGTCTGGTGAATGCAAGGCTCTTAGTGAATCACCAGGTGTGGCCATGATTGACTTACCTGTCATCTAAGCTGCACCTATAGATAGCAGCTAACACAATTTGTGAGGAATGGAACTAAATAGCTGTGGCAGTTTGGTCGGCTGTGTGCATTATTCCACAGGCATATTGATTTTAGTTCTCATTAAACATTATCAGCACATAACTAATACCTACTCAGACATCTGATAGAATCTCCACATTGGGAGGAGGGAAGTTGAGAAGAGTAATTTTAATTGGACTAAAGGAACAGTTTGGAAATTGAAGTAAGTGAAAGGAAGATATACATCTCTGCTCAGTAACTATACCGTCCATTGGGTTCAGATCTAATTCAGAGAAAGGAGAATTTTGGGTAAAACCTCAAAACTCAAGGTTTTAGTCACTTATCATGAGGATAAGACCTACAAAACAATCAACTGAGATTTCTCAGCTCTTCAGATGTTGTCTTAGTTATTTACTTGTTGTTGGGACAAAATACCCAGCACCTGCAAGTTACAGGAGGAAAAGTTTATTTCAGCTCACAGTTTGTAGAGATTTCAGTCCATAGTTGCCTGGCTCCAAGGCAGGGTGGCAGGCAGAGGAGGAATAGTCCACAGCAAGGCAGGCAAGATGCAGCAAACAGCAAGCCTTGCTTCCCCTTTTATCCCATCCAGTCTACGAGCCTTTTAGGTGGTGCTGCCCACACCCAGAGTGAGCCTTCTTATTATCCACACTCAGAACTGTGCTAAACCAATCAGTGGACTAATTTAGTTATCACACTCTGAATCCCAGTATCACATACCCTTAATCCACATTTATATACCCTGGATCCGGCCATCTCTGCAAAGTCCCACCTCATTATGAGCACAAGAGGCTTTGGGAGGACATCTAGATACAAGCCACAACAGATGTGTTGAATGCCAAGTATTAAAACAGAAATGAAAATTATCTTTTCAACTAAATGTTCTTTAATGGAAACCATGGGAAACTCAGGTCCTCACTGGCTACTAAAAGTGAATACTCCTTCCCACTCCTAAGAAACAGGAGGTGGATTAGTGGGAGATCTCCAGCTCCCCATCTTCCTGTCACTTTCTCACTATAATCCACAGGGGAGAGTGACCTCAGCCAATCCATGAGTTCTTAAGAGCTTGGATTTGGAAGGCCAAACCCCTTTCCCTGTCTTTTTCTTAGAAGATAGATACTGCAGAGGATTCTATGTGGCTGAGTGTTTTTCCTTTTATTTTGTACTTTTTAAGAGAAGAACCTAAATTCCCCTTGTGTATTGTTACCATATGTAAACAGGGACTGAGTTCTTAGGACATTGAAGCAATCCATCACCTGGACAAAGCCAGGAGGAGCTGGAAACTGTTGGTCACCATGAGACTTTGGTCATCTCCCATTATCCCCCGTCCAAACCCACAACTTTAAAACCATAAAATTCTTAGGAAAATCTTGTATTTTAGCCAGGCATGATGGTACACACCTGTAATCCCAGCATTTTGGGAGGCTGAGGCAAGAGGTTTGCAAATTCATGCCCAGCCTGGACAATTTAGTGACTTAGCAAGATCCTGTCTCAAAAAAGTAAAAAGAGGGCTGAGGATTTAGCTCAGTGGTTAGAGTGCTTGCCTTCCAAGCACAAGGCCCTGAGTTCAATCCCTGGTACCAAAAAATAAATAAAATAAAAACCTGCTGTAAATAGGGATGGAGGGAACAGATGGGAGGGGTGGGGAAGAGGGGGGAGAACCAAGAGATACCATGTACAGGTACAAAACAAACATGATGAATGTGATCATTATATGTACAACGTACCAATACATGTTCTTGGTTAAAAAAAAATTAAAAAAGAAAAAAGGAAAAAAGAAAAAAAGTAAAAAAGAAAAAAAGAAAAGAGCTAATGCTGTCCCAAAAATTAAAAAAAAATTGAGCTGGGGAAGTGGCTCTTTGTGAAAGCCCTAGGTTCAATCTCTACTACTGCAAAAAACAAAAACAAACAAACAAAAAAACAAAACCCCCCAAAAAAACCCAAGCCCCTTGGATCTTGAGTGGAGGTTCAAATCAATATGATTCAGTTCTTAATGTGAAAGAGAACCTTAGTTGGCATAGAGATTTTCATCTTTTTTTCCTGCAAAGTCATTCTTTCAAACAGCTTGTTTACAAATGCTTTGTCACCATTTTCACGGGAGAGGATTCACAGTAACTACTTAAGTCTCTTTCATAGGAAGAAATCTTAATGTGCTACCCTTGTAGTAATCCCAGTAAAATGATGTGATTTTTCACACTGACATTTGGTAACACTTTGAGCTCTCCTGAGATCAACCTGTCACTGATTTCCACATGGAAGAAAGAGTATGAAGCACAAATTCATACAGGCGTTTGCCACATAGTAGGTACATGGTTATTCCTTATTGAATTAAATTCAAGTGGAATTTAGAAGCCATACACGGCAAATAACATGTAACCCACAAAAGCATGTGACAAAACTTGCGGGGAATTATGGCTCATTTCCTGCAATTTTCTTACATATCATCAACATAGATGGATACACAGTGGGAAATTTGGTGGCATCTGTGGCCAGTTTGTTGGTTTGCTTTGGCTGAGGAGGCATTTGTAGGGCTGTTCCTTGCTTAGGAGGAGCCTAATTCAAGTAGTCTGCCTGGAGGTGAACGGTGATCCTCAGACACATTTACTCTTGGCAGGAAACCAGCAAGCTTCCATTCATGCTTTCACCCTTTTTTCGGATCTTTCTTTATCCTTCCTTCTTATACCTCATCCAAGGAATCACTATAATTGTTTTTCCAAGTGCCAGCTGATATTTTCAGGTTTCTGTCTCTTTGCCCAAGGGAAAAATGCTGATTTCCTCTTTGCTATTTGGCAAATGTCAAAAGAAAAAGACTGGCTACACTATGTATTTCTTTCAGCTGCATGAATGAACATCCTGTATTTTTTCCCCAATCAAGGAGAAGATTTAACTAGCTAAGACTTAATTAGCTTAAGCTCAGAGAGCTTTTCCTATTATTTCTCCATTGCTTCTCCTTCGTTTGTTCCTTTTTCTCTTCAAAGATTTTCGATCTTATGTGTTTAAAATTCTATGACATTCATATGTTTGCATATCATGATTATCTCTAACACTTTAAGTGCAGGGAGAATTTTCTGTATTCTTTATAGATTTGGTTTTCTGCAGTAATGTATTGACTCTTCACTGCCGTGATGGTATTTTTTTTTTCTTCTGCAAATTGTGCTATTCATGTAAACGTGATCTCGTCTCATTTCATATTGCTTTGTTATCATCTATGAAAGTTCTACCAAAACTCTTGGAGAATATGAGATAGATTTTTTCTTATGTTTCCTCCAGTTGCATCATATGAGTCTATTTCATGGGGCGAAACATGCCCTTATTCCTTGAATCAGTCTCTTTATATTAGACTCTTAAATGTTTTCAAATATCTGGTAAGTTGTTCTGTTTTCACATCTACTAAATTCTGTTAGTTGGGATGAGTTGCAGTACAAATAATGTTATTTCTGATAAGAAAGGTAGAACTTCACATATTTATGGTTTTATTTTGCTAAATTGGTTAGCAAGTTGATCGTAAGTAAATAGGGGGTTGATGCTTGGAGTCCAGCAGGTCCTCTATCTGTGGTGGCAGCATGAAGCCACCCTCCTTTCCAATTTGTCAGTACCGCTCTTTTGAGCGTATTACAACACTGCCCCCTCTCTTCTCACTGCAACACCCCTAATTGGGGGAATAAAGTAGGCAAGTGAGTACCCTTCCTTCCCCTTAGTGACCTGGTCCTATAGGTTTCGGGGATCTGCGTTCACTTCCAGTCTGTGCACGGGGATTAGGGAGGCTCTGCTCGTAGATGTCATATACTTCTCAATTCTTCTACTGGGTTTTTCAGTCATGTATAGAAAAATAACAGAATAATATTGCCTTGGTCCTCCTGTTCATAAAACATCTTTCAGAACACCCCCGGTTTCTTGCCTATTGATGGAATCCTTCAGTTTTCCAAAATGGTCTTTACTTTTCCTAACTTTACATTTATGTGGTCATTTCAATCAACAACAATGTTCAGTGTAGCATTGTTGTTTCATACTGAACCATTGAAAACCACCCCCAAAATGTAAATAAAATATTTATATCCATTAAATACATTAAACTTATTGTAAATCCATACTTATTATTAAGTAGAAAAGTCATGTTACAGTATTTATTGGATAGCATGATTACCATTTAATTTTTTTTCAATTGTAGAGAAACACAATAAGATCTTGAGGTCCAATGAAGTCATTCTAGCATGTAATCTTTGAGGACGATTTGTTCATCTCTCGTCTCGTGTCCTGTGGAATGTCTAGTATCTTCCTAATATTTCTGTAAATTCCTGATACTTTATGTTCTCCTGCTCGCTTCTGATTCTGTGTCTGCTTCTTTTAACCTTTTGTGCTTTACTTCTCTTGCCCAAGTGTGCTCCCTATTCCTTTATTTCACCAAGACTATTTCTTTATCCAGTCAACAAATGCTGTTAAACTTATATAGTATATTATTGTTGAGAAGGAAGTCGTGGAGTTTGCATTTTCACCCAAGATGTTTGTATGTGTATTACTGATGGCGTGGGTGAATGCTGGGGGAGCTATTGTTGGCATCCTTTCTCTTTAAATTTCTCTGGGTATTTCTATCCCAGGGAATTCCTTACAGAAACCCCTCCTCAGGGATGCCACTCTTCTACAGGCTGCACAACTTTCAGCCTCTCTCTCTCTCTCCCTCCTTCTCCTCTCTGGTCCCCTCCCTCCCTTCCTCCTCCCAAGTAAATTCTTATGCTATCTTTCTTTGCCCTTGGCAGCTTAATTATTTATTTCATTTCCTTTCTCTGATCATATGCTTGGGTGTAAGGGGCTTTATTCTTTTCATCTCTAAGTGCTCATAAGGCATTTACCTAATCCAGTATATTCCCTTTCCTAAAAAGAACAATGTCTAGTGTTGGCTGTTAAAGTAACTGACCTTACTGACTGCATGTGTTTGTGGGTCTACAGACATATATAGATAGATCCATCTAAAAGAGTGATATTATCTCTGGCATGTGGGATTAGAGATTGCTTTAGTTTCTGTTTTATTATTGAAGATCTGCATTTTCTGCTTTCAAAAATGTATATTTTAAAATAATCTTTAAAAAGCAAACAAAAAAGTCCCTAAAACCCTCAACCTCTCCAGCTTATCTAATTGCAAATAGAATGAAATTGATCATAACTTTTCTTTTTAAGTTCTAAAAGCTTTCTTGACAGAAATCTTAACTTGTAAGTGGAAGAAGTCCCCGAAAAGGGAGCTCTACTACACATCTTAATACTACATTTAAACTATATTTTAAAATCATATTTTGAAGAAAGGACATAGTGTATATTTTAAAAGTAATTTTATCAAAGTAAATACAATTTTAAAAACACAAGTTGCATATACACATATTATTCTGTAGAAAAGGTAGATTAAAACATGTGGTTTGGTTTTGCAGAACGAATAGGGATTACTTTGTCTTCCTGAATGATTTTAATCTTTGTAATTAGGTTGATGTATTACTATTGTTTTAAAAATTAGGGGAAAAAGTCACACACGTACACAAAACATAGAGCAAAGAGATTTTCTAAAGTCTTTTAAACTTATTTTCAGTTGGAAAATAGCCTTCATAGATGATTTCAGAAGGGGCTGGGGATTTAGCTCAGTGGTAGATTGCTTACTTAGCAAGTGCAAGGCCCTGAGTTTGATCCCCAGCACTACCTGCCCCCCAAGAAAGATGCATAGATGATTTGAGAAAAATCAGGGTTGATGTGTTACACATTAGTACTTTAGCACCATGTGATTAAGGAAGTAGGTAAGAAATTCTGCTTCTAAGTAGTTGCACGAGCTTAGGCAAATCATCTGATCTAATATATATTCTGCAACCTGCAAAATGAAGGACTTGAGCTGTATTGTGATGTGTAAGCCCCAGGTCCAACATTTTTGTGACTCCACTAAACATTAATTAAAGCATACAGAATGAAGAGAGTGTGCTATGGGAGTAGAAAGGTAAAAGTACAATTCTGTGAATAGGAAGTAAAGATTTATTTCATTCAGAAGAATTGTTGAAAGCCCAGAACTTCCTTGACACCCCTGCAATATATATGGTAGAGAGCTGACACCATCCTAACCTCCTTTGCCAAATATTTTCTATATAATTAGTGATTTTTTTCCTATGCATTATTTCCTGACAGAGACCAAGTTACAGACCGAAGCTGCCTCAAGGAGGTGTCAGACACTTTACAAAGTAACACAGCACCCTTCAGGTCAGTTTGAAAGTCATTATGTTGCTTTAATTCTTGAAACAATGTCTCTAGCGACATGAAAGAGTGTCACTTCTCTCTAAGTGCCCGGAGTAGACACACAATATCTGACTCCCCTTATGCCCAAATTAAGACAAATGTGTATATAAGGCTATCACTTTTATTAACATAACACAAGACACCCTGTTCAGCTTCAACACAAAAGTATTGGACTCTAATCTGTAATGGAAATAAGCCTGTAGAAAGCCACTTTCAGTAACATTCCATTGTCCTTATTTGAAATTGCAGAGTTCCTCAAAAACAGTGAAGGTAACAGTTTTATAATAGTTACTTACTATTCTGGACAACTGAAATCTAAAACGTTCCCCCTATTTACAAAAGAGGAATAAGCTCTTAAAATAAATGATTATAGATCTTTACTGAGTCCAGTTTTGTTGCTGTTGCTTTATTCTTAGTTCCTTAAACCAGGTGCCCCCTTTTACTTTCACTGTGCGATCTTCAGGCTACTTTTTAAAATTCTACCAAATTTTTCTTCCAAATGTGCTCAAAGTATCTAAATCATTATGCCCTCATTCTGTCATGTGTATTTAAAATGCATATTCGTATATAGGCTTATTTTATTATTTAAAAATACCCAGATATCTCCCATTTTCCAGTGCCTAAACAATCCTTAACTGTGTCAAGCCAGGAATTAATTAGTTTTATATTTCTTATGTTAATTTCTGTGGCTTTTCCAGTTGCTTTCAATGGAGATCTGTTTTATTAGCTTAATAACACTTCTACCCTTCCGTGCTAATGGGATTTTTCATAAAAACATTCAAAGATTTCATATAAGGCTGAATAAATAAGAAGTAATTGAGTGATAGGGCTGGTAAATGGGACCTCCCAAGGCAGCAGCTGCTGTTATCCCATCGAGTACAAGAGTCGTAGTGTCTCTGCTCCCAAGTGCTGTGCAGCTCAGCAGTGCACAGATAAGTATCGAGGTGGTCATCTGTGCATGACCTGAGAGTCCAGACAGAATACATGCAAACTGTTTATTTAAAGACAGCATTTCAAGGGGCTGACCTACCAAATCAGGGACAATGACTAATGTGTTCTACAGACAGAAGCAAAACAGATGAACAGCTATTCCCAAAGGTTAGATGCCATCCACTGTACTCCATTAAGCAATCAAATACCAGATGACTCAGAATCACACTGTTCTTATGTTGGGAAAACTTCCACTCCACCCACCTCATCCATTAATGCCTCAGCCCCTCGGCAAGGAAGGTCTCTAACCTGAGAGAATATGTTATCATAAGGAGGATGCTAATTGAGAGAGGTCTAACTCAAGCAGGGCTCTAATAGGTTGAATTTTATGATTGTTCTCCGGGGAAGAACACATTATACAAGGAAAGCTCTGCAAGTGGCAACGAGGGCATGCTTGTGGCTGAGGAGTTTTGAGAATGTTCTTTAAGATTCAGAACATTTTGGGGCTGGGGATTTGGCTCAGTGGTAGCACGCTTGTCTAGCAAGCACAAGGTCCTGAGTTTGATCCCCAGCACAAAAAAAAAAAAAAAAAAAAAAAAAAAAAAAAAAAAAAAAAAAAAAAACAGAAAGAAAGAAAAGAAATTTGCAACATCTTAAAGTGACCATAGAGGTCTCAAGAAAGCATTTGCGGGCTCACGAGTCCTGGAGGTACTACAGTGACCTGTTTATTTTTGGTTTTTATTTTTTAAAAGTATGGCAATATATGCATCATGTAAAAATTACCATCTTGACTATAAGTATGTGTACCATGCTGACCATTCAGTGGCATTTAGTACATTTACATTATTGTGCTATTATCAGCACTATCCATTCACAGTATTCTTCTCATCTCCTCAAACTGAAACTGTCCAACACAAAAACTTTTTCATTTCTCCTCCCACACAGCTATCTTTCTACTTTCTGTCCCTATGAATCTGAATGCCCTAAGTAAGTCAGATAAGCAGAACTGTGAAGTATTTGTCTTTTGTAATTGACTAATTTTACTTAGCATAACGCCCTCAAGGTTCATTTCCACTGTAGCATGTGTCAGAATTTTCTTCCTTTTTAAGACATAATAATATTTCATTGTATTCATATGCCACACTTTATTTGTCATTTCATTGGCCCAAAGATACTTGGAATAAAATGGCCCATTTCTGAATTAAAATCTTATAATTCCTGTGTACGGTCTTGAACCAGATTTCTATAGAAAACTCCTGGGACATCACAAATGTTTGGCCTTCTGAGGAAACAATGAAAGTGACAAAAATGTCACATGGCATAATTTGTTTGTTGGGAAGTAGGGACACAGTACCCATTCAGTGTATTTGCTTGATATCTTGTGGTTTTGATAATAAGTATTTTGTTGCAATGCAGGGAATCAAATGCAAGTCCTTGCACTCACTAAGCAAGCACCCTACCCCTGACCTATACCCTATACTGGTCAGCTTTCTGTCATTGGCACATAATACTTGACACCTGCAACCTGAAGGATGCGAGGTTTATTTTTGGCTTGTAGTTTCAGAGGTTTCAGTCTGTGGTTGGCTGGTTCCAAGGCAGGAACATCATGGCAGAAGGGCGCGGTGGGGCAAAGCGCTCTTTATGGAGACCAGTCAGCATAGTAGGAGCAGGAATGGAAACAGAGCGAGTGGAAGGGGGCCACAGACAAGAACACATCTTTCCAGGTTGTGCCTCCAGGGTCCCACTTCCTCCAACTGGGCCCTACCTCCTAAGAGCACATTCAGCATAAACTCATTCATGGATGAATTCACTAATGAGTATAGCTCCTCTGTGATCCAATCATTTTCCAAAAACCCCACCTCTGAACATGTGAGATTTTGGGGAGACATTTTAAATCCAAATCATAACCCCAACCCCAATAGCATCTCTTTTTTACTAGAGGAATAATAAATTACTAGTTTGAACAAATAAAATTCTAACCCAGGTCTCACTTAAAACACTTGATATACTTAGTAATTTCATACTTCTGATTAAATTCCATAGGATCATGTAAAAGTTCATTTTATAAAGATGTATAAAATCCTACAGGTTTTTAATGTATTATGGGTGAAAAGTGATACTTCTGTAATAGTGAACTGCATATTTCATAATTTGTGGAATTCTTAGATCTTTAAAAACCTTTAAGGATACCAAAACAATTTTAAAAACTCATAGTAGGCCAATGGAGGTATTTTCAGCCTGCTGTTATATCCTGGCCTGGTACCTGATGCCCACCTTTTAAGCCTCTCATTTTTTTTTCTTATTGATATTTCTAACTCTCCTTTCCAAATTGGTTTCTCCCTTCTCCTTTCATTCTTAATCACTCCTTCCTTGCCCATATCTCAGCCTGCTGTGGAACATCAGGTCACTTTCTAAGCAGTGCTCAGCCCTGCTGATGACTCTGAGAGAAGAAGCAGATGGGAATGGAATATGACAGCCACCAAAAAGATCTTTAGACTTCCTCACCCATGCTCATAGATACATCAGAATTGCCCCAAAACGCAATATGTTACGATGAAATATTAGTAACAAAGAACATACAGATAGAACGTTCTTGTTAATAAAAGCAAATTTTAAATACTGTTTTGTTCTTAAGAAGATTAATTGCTGGTTTGGATTTTAAGGCATTTACCATAGTAAATTATGCAAACAGATAGCAGCAATATAAATTTCACCCCAGTATAGATAAATGTCTGAAAAACAGTTGTTTTAAGAAGGGTTTTCCTGGGGTTCTTTCTCCCTTGAGCCTCATAGATCTTTGGATTTCTTCAAGATCTTAATTGCAGTCTATACTTAAATTTGGATCATTCCAAATCTGTGTTGATATTGATATGAAAACAAATATAGATAGCACAACATTTCCCTATACTTCCCATAGCTGCTGATTTTGGTTACAGCCAAATAGATATAGTTACATTCATTGGACCCTGAATCCCTAAAATAATAGCTGTTCAGATGAAAGGAAGAACTGCTGCTTAGATAAGCATATCTCCCTCTCTCTTTCTGCCTCTCTCCCGCTCTCCCTCTCCTTCCTTCTCTCCCTTCCTCTATCCTTTTCTGCCTGCATTTTTCTCTCTTCTGCACACACATGCACACACACACACACACACGGAGTGCTTCTTTCCACCTAAATTGGGCAGTTTTAGGCAAATTCATTCCCCTATCTTGCTCTCACTTGTTCTGTATATAAAAATAAGTTAGAATAAATTATCTTTGGGCCCCTTCCCAGTTCTAACATTCTTTGCTTTGTAGTCCATGAGTAACTATGACACTAATATCTCCATTGCTACTTCCCTTTTAAAATGACCTGTACTCCGGGAAAGAGAGTTTGATGAATGCAAAAATCACTTCCTGGAAATGAAAAGAGCCATTTTCATAATGAATATGATTTTATGCACCTAGCTTTTAAAGAAGCAATTTACTTGCCTAGTTGCTAAATTGAAGATTATCATGGTGATAAGGAAATTAATGGTTAACATGTATGGCCATTTATAAAATCTATTCCACATTGGTAAGTTTGAAGCACGACCTAGAGAATTTCATTTTATAGATGAAAATCTTAAAGGTGAATTACAATTAAATTGAGATATAAGCCTATGGGCAATGGATTTAAATTTAAATTTGTCATATGGCAGTATTACTTAACATACCATAAAGTCAGCTACAAGTGTTTCATTTACTTTTAAAAAGTGACTTAAAAATTATATTTCTGAGCAAAAAAGATTCTTTAAATGATTAATGATGACATTCATCTTCATACAATAAAGCTTATCTAAAGATATGTTTGTCTTTCTGAAACCAAACCAATGAAAAACAAGCTTATTTACTTGCTACATCAAGTATGACCTATAGTTTTCTAAGCAGACCAAGATTAATGTCTGAGTATCTGTAACCAAGATATTAAACTATTGATTTGGGGAGACAAGTCATGCTTCTGATTTTATCTCCAAAGTGCCTCTGAGCATAAATAACAGTAAGTAGATAAAGTGCAACAAAGTGGGATTTGTGCCAAGTTATCTCCTCAAACTTGCACTCATCGTGGAAACTGGAAATTATGGAGAGTCCCAGACACTGGAAAAGACAATGCCTGCGTAACTGTGGATGGTTTGCATTTTGTTGTCTGCAAATGCCATGACTAGATAGGAAAATAAAACTCCTGGGAACTGAGTTGCTCCTGTGAGTCTGAAGTAACAGTATAGATGCCTGACTGGCCTCTCTTATAAGTCAAAATATTCTTCTTGACTTTTAAGACAGAAAGACCACATGAGCATTTTGAAAACATATCTTTGTGTTGTGGGATTTGGACTTGTGGGCAAATCTAGTACTATATGTAACTTGCTGGGCTGAATTTTGAAGGACTAAAAAAGTTATTTACCTTTCTTCAATCATCTTTTATATAGTCAAATACTCAACATTGAAAAATGAATAAGAATATATAAAATATGATTTGGTAGCTTGAATCAAAAGAAGAGATGAAAGAAAAATGTAAAAAAAATGACCTGGGTCTAAACTAAAATTGTAGACCCTGATTTTCTAGACATCTAGACATCAATGAGTTGTCTCTAAGCAACCTGACAGCCACTAGGAAAAGAGAAAAGCCGTGCACTGTGAAAGCCATAATGTCCACGAAGGAGAACTATTTGAATTACATAATAGCAATGAATGTATGGTTATTCCTGGTAGAGAAACAGACCAAGAAGTTTTTCCAGACATCCTTGTAAATAGTATTATTGGTAATTTATTGATTAAAGTCTCTAGCACTAGCTGAACATGCAACAATTGAGTTTCATTATGCTGTCATTCAACATAACCTTTAGTGGAGGTTAATGGTGTAGTATCATAGCAAAGCATAATCTGAGAAAATACATTCTTTTGGAGGATCTGTATGATTACATCTATGTGCCTTGCTCCCTGCTGAAATGCCTGAATTCAGGGGTGTATTGTAAGAATGGATGGACTATGTCTGCTTTAGAAATTCTCCAGCTTACGGGGCTGTTCTCTTCAATTTAGCATTTGATCCACATTAAGTGGCAGAAAGTTTGGGATTATTTTCCCTGGTAAACAAAGCTGTGCTGTTTCGTATTGCAGTTGAAGTTATCTGCAACAAAACCCCCATGTTTTTATAGACAATAGAGCTAAGAAAAACATAAATACTGTTTCTTGAAGTCTGAGGAGCAATGAAATAAAGGCTTAGTTGAAATATATTACTAAATGAAAAATAACATTAATAGTAAAGATTGATTGAATAATTACTCTTGTCAGGCACTGTACAAAGTACTTTATATGCACAATCACATTTAATCATCACATTACCCATTTTATATCCATTTTCCTCAAGAGAAACCTGAAGATCAGGGAAGTTATGAAACTCGCCCAATATCCTTGAACTTGGAAGTGACGAGGCCAGGATTTAAAACCAGCTGGTGTGGCTCCAGACTCCACATTATTAACCACTATAAAATATTGCCTCCTAGTAAGAGAGCTTTTCTCATTACCCTAAAATGATATGCCTAAAAGGAGCAGAGGGTCGCCAGACAGCAGAAAATTTTATGAGGACGATTCAGCTATGATGTTGACCTTGGATTACCCAAAGTAAAGCCATTAAGTCCTCCCAAAGTCCTGGAGCCACTTTGATGTGACAAGCAAGGGAAAGAGACAGTTGAAAGCAGGTGACCCGATTGAATCCTTGTGGTGCAAAGTTGGGTCATTTTCTAGCCCAGTGTTTCAGTTTCCCCAACTGTACAATAACAGTTCTCAACCAGAATCTGGGGGATCTTAATGAGGGACACCTGGGAAACGTATGCTCCGGCTCTGCCCCGGATTTGCTGAGTTCCCACTGCGAGAATATAGAGTCAAGTTTTTGAAGACTCTATCACAAAAACCTTATTAATTTGATGCATGAGGAAGCATTTCTGCCTACGAAAAGGTTTTCGCTGTGCTCAGACTCTAAGTGCATGTGTGAATCTGGTTATGTGGGTGGGAGAAGAAGCACTGTCACTCTTTCATGGTAAAGGATGCTTGCAAAACGGAACTGGGGGAAATTTGAGGAACAGCGGCCTGATCAAATCTGTATGGGCCCAGAGCAGGCTGCTGAAGTGAGCACACCTGGAGCATTCACTAGTGCAGTGAGCAGAGCATGACAGGAATCGCAGTAAAGCAATGCAAACCTATGGTAAAAGCCACAGACCCTGCAGTCGCCATGGCTTGAAATCCCGTGGTGATTTGCCTTTTATCAGCTATGTCACCTAGAGCAAATTTATTTGACTTCCCTGAGCTTTACTTTCTGTAATCGGAATATGGAAACAAATAGTTCTACATTCTGAGGGTTTTATTTGGATTTTGTTTTGTCCTTAGTTTTCCCTTAACATTTACAGTGTCCTTTCTGTGTGCTACCCTATTTCATCTTTACCAGATACCGACGAACATGTGCATGTCGCCCAGCTAGTAAGCAGGTATGCATGCGTGGTATGCATGCAGTTAGTCTCATTTCAGAAGCCACGTTCCATCTCTGGGGTGTGAGTGCTTAGAGACTATCCATTCCCCTCTCCTTTCTTTCTGCGGAGCACGAACGGCAGTTTCAAATGGACAGACGCTCCTAACTTGCTTCTTTACAACCTAAGTCCATTAAATCCTCTCCATTATGAAAATGGCTTCTCTAGTTCCAGAAATTGCTTTTTACAAGATTCATTAAACTCCCTTTCTCCATGTACGTGTCATTTTATGAGGGTGGCAGAAATATAGCTATTAGTGCCATAGATTTCCAGGGGCTCGTGGAATAACATTGGAGCTGGAAAGGCCCTTAGGCATGTGTTGTCTATTCTTCTCATTTTACACATGGAGAAACTGAGGCCTTAGAGTGGATAAGTGATTTAAACATGAAAATCCACCAAGCCATGACTAAATCAGAACAAAAACTCAAATTTTCTGTCTAAGTCAATGTCTACTTCCCTATTCACTAACACCCGTCACCAACCTTGCAAGCACGAACCACTGGTGAGTCACGAATTCATTCATTTATATTTTTATAAGTACTTGTTTACAGTAAATAATGATTACATTCATCATGGGGAGTTTGTACATGCATGTATCACATCTTAATTCTTTTTATTCCCCTTCCCCTCCTCTTCCTGCTCCATTTCTTGGTCCTTTTCCCTATTACAAAAGATCTATCTCCCTATCTCCTATTATCTATTTTTATTTTGCTCTTTATTTGTACTTTGTGTATCTCATGTAAGAGAAACTATGTGATATTTAACCTTCTGTGTCTGATTTATTTCATTTAACAGAGTCTCAAGGTGCTTGCATTTTCCTATAAATGACTCAAATTTATTCTTTATAGCAGAGTAGTAGTTAATTGTGTATAAATACCACATCTTCCTCATCCATTCATCTGTTGATTTTCATATAGGCCACTTTCAAGATTTAGCTATTATGAGTTGTGCTGCTATAAATATGGACATGCATGTATCGTTGTAATATGTTCTATTTGACCTGTTGATAAGATACCTAGATGGAGAATACCTGGGTCGAATGTGACTTCCATTTTTAGTTTTTTTAAGGAAATTCCATATTAATTTTCACAGTGGTTGTACTAGTTTACATTCCCAACAATAATGTAGAAAGGTTCGTTTTAGCCCTTAGCATCATCAGCATTTGTTATTATTTGATTTCTTGATGAAAGCCATTTTTTCTGGAGTAACATGGAATCACAGTGTTTTTTAAATTTGTATTTCTCTAACGGCCAGAGATGTTGAACTTTTTTTCATGTATTTATTGGCCATTTGCACTTCTTTTACTGAGAGCTGTCTATTCTTTTCAGTTGCCCATTTTTTGATTGGGTCTTTTATTTTGGGGGAGTCTAATTTTTGAGTTCTTTCTATATTCTAGATACTAGTTCTCTGACGGGTTGCTGGCAAATTTTTTTGGCATTCTTTAGGATGTCTCTTCAATCTGTTGGTTGTTTCCTTTGCTCCTTTGCAGGAGCTTTTTAATTTGATAAAAATCTCATTTGTTCATAATTTATATTATTTCTTGTGCAACTGGGGCTCTGTTCAGAAAGTCCTTTCCTGTACCTCTGACTTCAACAGTTTTACCTATTGGATTTTCCAGCAGATTGCTTCTGTTCTGATATTTAGATCTTTGAACCATTTTTATTTTAATTTAGTACATGGCAAGAGATATGGGTCTAGCTTCAATCTTCTGCATGTAGACAGCTAGTTTTCCCAGCACTATTTGCTAAGGAGGCTGTCTTTCCTCCAGTGCATATTTTTGGCATCTTTGTCAAAGATTAGATATCCAGATGTGTCTAGTATTGTTTCTATATCCTCTATTCTGTTCCACTGATCCACATGTCTGTTTTTGTGCCACTGCCATGCTGTTTTTGTCACTGTAGCTTTGTAATATAACTTGAAATTTGGGACTGTGATGCTTCCTGCTTTACTCTTGTTGCTTTACTCAGGATTGCTTTGGTATCCTGGCTCCTTCTAGTTCAAAATGAACTTTAGAATTGCTTTCTTTAGATCTGTGAGGAATGCTGTTGATATTTTGGTTGGGATTGAATTAGCTCTATGTATCAGTTTTGGAAGTATGGCCATTTTGACTGATTCTGCCTATCCAGTAACAGGGGATATCTTTCCTTTCTCTGATATCCTTTTTGATATCCTTATTTGGAGTACCATAGTTTTTGTTATTGAGGTCTTTTTCTTCCTTTGTTAGGTTAATTCTGAAGTGTTTAATTTTTCTTAAAGTTATTGTGAATGGTATTGTTTTCCTAAATTTTTTCTAGGTGAATTCATTACTGGTGCAGGAGAATGCTATTGATTTTTTGCATGTTGATTTTGTAGCCTGCTACATTACTAAAAGTAGTTATTAATATTATAAGTCTTTTGGTGGAATTGTTTGGGTATCCTATGTAAAGTATTATGTCATCTGTGAATAAAGATAGCTTGAAAATTATATCTATATCTATATCTATATCTATATGCATATATATAGATATATATCTCTCTTTTGTTTCTTTCTCCTGCCTGATCGCTCTGGTTAAAGTTTTGAAGAGATAGTTCATGAGCATTTACCATGGGGTAGGCACTGTGCAAAGTCCTGGACTGAGGAGAAGTAATCAGGAGCTTGTGTTAGGGTGGGGCAACCCATCATCACTAGTAGTGGAGGAGAAGGAAAGATGGAGGAGGGCAAGTATAACTGTGTCAAGAAGCAATTCTTACCTTTGGCTGCATCCTAGAATTACCTTTGGATGTAATTACCTCTTAAAAGTGCCAGTGCCAAAAAGATTGAGAGATCCATTCTAAATGTGATTGAAAAGAATCTGCATAGGGCCTGGTCATCTGTGGTTCCCTCATGTGATTTTAAGGTGCCCCTGAAGCCAGTACTTACTACTTCTGCATGCATATTTTCTTAACAGTAGGCAAGAAGTGTATAGAAAGGCTAGTGTGCATATGAAATGCTAAGGCTTAGCAGAAAATTGCTTTTGTAGTTTAAAGAAAGCCTGGCTAGAGGGTCAATGACTGTAGGAACAACCAAAGTATATTAAACTGCAGCTTATACCTGAGCACACTCATGAGTATGATATTACTCTCTCATTCCTTATGTTCAGGGATTTTTTAAAATTTATGAATTGCCTGTCCACTGTGAAACACTATATGTGGCAGTTAGACCAATATGAGTGAATTTTACCCTTTCTCCACTATGCAGTAGAGCTATTATCAGGCCAGTTGTCCAACTGAGGAAACTGAGACTCAACACTTACTTGCTGTAGACCACAGAAGAAGTGGCAGAACTAAGATTTGAGCATGTCTTCTGATTCCAAGACCCCTTTCCACTGTGTCAGGTAGCAAAAGAATAAACCTTTGAAACTATGACATGCTATTAAGTCGTGTGTGATTGAAATTGTATAGTCTTGATGATAATCAATAACATATTCAATTGGCCTGTTCCCACCCAATTCTGTTCTCTCTCATCATGCCTGCTTGCTTTTAATATGCCTTCCTGCCACCCCAGCCAAAGGCACACTCATTAAAGCTAGTAAAAGCTAAGACACGTGCCAATCAGCTCTCTCTCCTCCTGGAGGAATGAACATGTCACGTCTTTGACTTTGAAATCACTTCCTGTAATGAGTTTTGCCAGAGAACAGGCACAAAGAATTGTGTCTTATTCTTAGCACACATTCTCAGCATGCCTTTTAATGACTCCTATGGAACCAGTTCCAAGCATGCTGTGTTTCTGTCTATACTGAGCATTAGCAAGCACAAACAAACACTTTTCTACAATGGTTGAAATTAGCAAGACAATGTTGAATATATTTCTGCTCTTTTGTTGTTGAAAACTAAAATATGTATTTACTTTCTTCTGAACCAAAAATTTCAGACCACACTGTGCCTCTCTGTTTTGGCTGCATTTAAGGAAAGCACGCCAGTTGACATACTATGTAGATTTGAGCCCTGGCCTGTAAGTATTTTCATCTGCTTCTTGGAGGTGGTAGGAAGAGTGATGGAAGTATTTTTATTTCATCTGTTGGCAGCCCATTCCCACGTCCAACGTGCTCATAAAAAGTCTCTGCAATGAAAAGCCAGCATAGGGTGTCAGAAGAAATAAAAGGCAAACCAAATTTAATCTTGGGATTTTTATGGGTATTGTGAGGAAAAAGTAAATGTCACAATGCTGCCTGCAAGATGCTACCACTTGCATGCCAGCTTCCCTTTGCAGTGTGGCTTATCAACAGAGTTCAGTAGCCACTGACTGAGATGCTTTCTGGAATAAAAATGAGTTCACACTCGTAGTTGCTCTGCACACCATCTTACTCAAATGGAGAGACTGAGTCTTGTGATTCCCATAATTTATGCTGTGCTGCTGGCTTTAGGGAGCAGTGGCATATGTGAAGTCTGACATAAATCCCAAAGTCATTTGTGCTCATGCAGGGGGTGGTGTTGTGGGGTAGAATCATAATCAGAAAAAATCTCATTGGAACAAACAACCACTATCATTTCATGCTACTCCCTGGCAAAAGGCCGAGGCCTTTATCACTCAGTTGCCTGACTAAATTCCTCAAATCCAACTTCCAAAGCCCTGTCTGACTTAAGTGTGAGCACAGATAAGAGATCATCCGTGTCTCACAAAAAAAGAATATTGAGTTTTCTCGCACTTTCCTAGTGATGTTCAGGCCTGGTTTCAATATTCTGGTGATGGATATCAGACATCAGCAAGCATATGAGTGTTTACAGATGTTACATAGATAGAAGTGCTTTTACAATGTGCTTGGGAAGACCATAACAAGGCACTATGCAGGTTGCAAAATATTCTTTGCAGAAAACTGAAAGACCTAGTTCCTTTCTTCCAGGACCTAAGAGTGTGTTCTGACTGCATCTGCCCAGAAGCAGTGTCGCAATATGGTGCTTCCTTTACATATCCCAGGTGGGGTTCTGGACTACTGCTTGGTTTTCAGGGAAAACATGCTCTCAGGCTTTTGGGGGAGGAGAGCTCTCCAGGCCTCTTCTAAAATGTATCTCTAATGGGAAGAGCAGAAGCTCTGAGCTAGTTGAAGCCCACACCTTTTACACATCCAGCAGACTGGTACTGTGTGTGCCACATGGTGCTTGCTACTTGGGCTCTTGGCACCACCAAAATATTTTTGGGCCATAAAAGCCTGCCAGGCCAGGGCTGAGTGCCATGATAAGAGAAGAAAGAAATAAATGAATGAAAGGAATTTCTCTTTTTCCCCAGAACTACAATCTAAAATTAAAGCACAATGATACTATAACTTCCACAAATACAAAGCAGCACGGAGGGGGGGGGCACCCAGAGTCATGTGTGTGCGTGTACCCACATACACACAAACCCACTTGTAGGGCGTTTGTGAACATGGCATGAGTTAAAGCATGTCAAGCACTTCAAATATTGTGTGGTACAAACTGAATACTATGTAATCATATTATTACTTGCGTTAAGACAGGCCTAGGTCCATAACGGATCGATCAAAAAAGTTAAACACCCCCTTTACTCAAGATATTTGCTTCTCAATCAGATCTTAACAAGAATTGATCATATCATAAGTGAGCTCGGCTTCACATATTTAAATTGATACCAGAGAAGAAATGAAAGAATGGGAGCGATTAAGATGCTGACCAGCCATAGAAAATAGAAAGGAGGTTTTTTAGCAAAATCTGTGAGAAAAGCAGGTATCAGCTGGATAAAATCACTGCAGAGACCAGCAAACCTTTTAGAAAGTGCCTGCCTCCCTCCACTCCATCTCGAATGTAAGGAGTCTTGTAAACTGCCAGGTTTACAAGTGCAAAGTGGAAATGTTACCAAGCTTCTAGAAACCGAATGCTGCAATTATTTTTCTGCCCACTTATCTTCTACTGGAGGTCAGAACAGTCTCACTTTTCTTTAGTGTGGTGGTCAGGCTCTCTGTGTTTATTTAACACAACTTAGACTGAACCTCCCTGTTTGACATCCAGGTTCAGGGGAGGCCATCCATAGTTGTGATTTGTGAATGGCTGTATCCACCAAGATGCTTCTCACACACAAGCCTTCTTCATCTCCCTACTCAATTTTCTCTTTAACTTATCTAGCCCAACCTTCTCATTTTGTACTCACAGCTGACAACTGCATTCCAGTTTGTCACCAACCTTGCTTCTGGCATGATGAGGGCTGCGAAGACTGGGGAAACGGGCAATGCTCCTTTTGCCTCCATTCTCTGAAAGGCCCAGGTCACAGCCACCCCTCCCCCAGCCAGCCTCACACACAGTTTGTACTGTTTCCATCGTGCTGCCCAGCGAGACAGCTTATAAAGCTGCAGCCTTTTATTGCCGAGGGAAGAACAAAACCTCGGCCTCCTGGCAGTGGACAGATTTATAAGAGCTCAAGGAAGGTCAAAAGGGTAAATTATCCTATGACTTGTATGTAATCAGCATCTTTCTAGCTTACTACAGGATGAGGCTGATTACACGGAAGGCAAAGGTAAAGAAGCAGAGGCATAAATAATCACAGGAAATGAAGCTTGAACGATTTATGGTCCTCATCTTTTTTTCGGTCCTTACACAGCATTCTGTTGAATCTTTTTCGTAAGAGCATTTAGGAAGAACAAGCCTTAAAGATTCTTCCCCAGTTTATCTAATAGGAAGTGCTTTTTTATTGTGTGGGATTTTCTTTAGTTTTAAAAGTCAAGAAAGATTATGATCACAGATTGGAAAAATTCTCCAGAATGGGGAACTGTAATTAGTGAGATATCATTTCTGTCCGGAAGAACTGGGAAGACTTCGGGGAGAAGGTGTAACTTTCACATTTCTTTTCCTTGTCTCCTGTTTCATTCTTTGTTTCCTTTCATAGAAAACTGAGAGATTGCCCTGAGGCTAAACAGAGGTAAGCATTTCTCTCTCTCTCTCTCTCTCTCTCTCTCTCTCTCTCTCACACACACACACACACACACACACACACACACACACCCACACACACCCACCCACACTCATGCATATAAATCTCAGGTGACCATCATGTCCTGGGAAGTTTCTGTCTCCAGTCAACCTCACTTTAGCTCTCGACACATTGTACTGCAAGGCTTCGCCAGGTGATAGGAAGCTCCATGAGAGCAGAAGCCTTCTCTATTTAGTTTGCTACTGTATGTCCCACACCAGCCACAATGCCCAGTGGAGAAGAGGTGCTCAATAAATAGCAGTTGAATGCACGAGTGGAGGACTATGGAAGCAGTTCCTTGGAGAGCTGCATGTGTGTGATTCTGAAGCCAAATGACAAGGACATATTCTTAGACAAGTTTGCCCCGCCTCCCTGACCTTTGTGAGGGTCACTCCCTTTCTACCTCATTCATGCAAGATTCCATTGCTTAGCAAGGTATAGGCACTCCAGTACTGGTTTTAATGGCACAACAAATTCTTCACAGAAATCATTTAATAAGGCAATGATAATAGACCCAGATATTTTAGGACAGCCCTTCTCTGCATAAAATGTACAAGCGCTTTTAGGTAACAAAGTTAAGGAAGAATCAATTCTAAGTCCTGACTCAATTATAAATTTCTACTTAAATGCTGTGTGTAAGACATGAATGACATCCAAATCATATTGATATTTCCCCTAAAAATAATAGTTTACAATAAATTCTTGTGTTCAGGTTTTCTCATACAGTCACCAAGTACATGTCCATACATGTCCATTCCATCAGCTAACTGTCATGGTATGGAGAGACTATTAGTACATTTACTAATCAGGGCATTTGTAGATATTTCTGTTGAAAGTAGAAACATTTTAGAAGGCATGTATTCATCTATAAAAGTTTTCAGTTCATGAGAAGAAGCAATAATATCTAAATTTCTCATTGGTACTTTGGAATTCTATACGAATGGCGATATGGACTTAGTAAATGCTTTTCATGACAAGCCTGTGTTAATTCCATAAAATTTTGCTTAAATACATTTGCACATTCTGTATGATAGCAACATACAAGATTCTAAAAGAATCTAGAATTGGAATGTGTTATGTATGTGTACCAATTCCTTATACTGTATATAATCATTATGTACTGAAACATGTGCTAATAAAAGCCAAGAAAAAAAAGAAAGAAAGATTCTAAAAGAATCTGACTCCTCCCTTTTTCTCCTGTTGCAAAGATAATTAACAATTATTTCTCCGATTCTTTACCTCTGTTTCTCATTAAGGTTTCCATACTCTAGTTTCAGCTCTTTCAGCTCCTGTTCTAACTTTGAAATTATTCTTCCCACCTTTGGTTTCTTCCCACCCTAGTCCATTATCCGAAGCACCAAATGATTTTTCTAAATACAGATTCCATCATGTTACTTCCCTGCTCAAAGCTACATTGTCTCCAGTCTCCTTAGTTTGGCATTGAGGAGCTTCATAATTCGGCTGCACTCAACCATCTTTCTCATCCTTGTCTTCTTCCCCTTACACTCTAGGCTGGAGTTGTGACAGATGTCTCACCACAAGCAAAACACACAACACACTTGCACAGGTCTTTTTTTTCATATCTACTCTTTTCTTACCTAACTTTTACAATTCTACTCATCCTTCTAAGTCTAGCTCTAGTGCAAATTTTACTAGGTCTTCCTACTCAGACTGAGAATAGGTTGCCTCCTGCATGGCTGTTAACAGTTTCACATTAGCATTTATTTTATACATGACTTTATGCACCACTTTATTGTGAACTTCTTAAGGATTAGAGCTGTAGTTTTGCATGGTGTTTAGTAAATATTTGTTACATGAATGAATGCATGAGTTAAGGGGCTAGGCATTTAGCTCAGTGGTTAGAGTGCTTGCCTAGCAAGCACAAGGCCCTGAGTTCCATCCCCGACATCAAAAAAAAGAGAATGAGTCAATTATTTCCTTCTGCTTATGGACATTAGTCAGCATTCAAAACAGTCCTTTTTACATTTAGGAATCTCTCTGTTTCCATATAGTATAATGAGGCATCACAGGTTTACCAGAGGTCTAGGAAAAGGCAGTATAATAAATGGAAAAGTATTTTTAAGGAGGCATGTGTGGGCATTACTTAAACCTCTTAAAGACAGACTTTACACTCCAGAAAACATTATGAATGAGCATGTTTTTAAAAAGAGTTCGTTGAATAATAGCTAGGACTGAAAAGTTTTTTTTTTTTTTTTAATCCCTGGGGACAATAAGGAGATAAGCCATGTTTCAATATTCCCCCCTTGCTAGTGTTTACCATATGAAAAAAACCCATCGAGTTCTTTTATCTAGACTTCTGTCTGGTGTCCTCTAAAAAGTGAGATGAAATATATTTTCATATTAATTGTCCTTGATTTTCATAATTTTATGAGATTTACAAGCATCTTGCAGTAGCATGGTTTAAAAACTAAATTGCTAGATGCTTTTATGATTCATAAGCGTGCTGATTAGGTTTTTCCATCATCATGTGAGATGTATGTTTCGCAAATGTTATTACAGTGCCAGCACATTACCCATCTGACACAAAAAAAACAAACCTAAATTGCTGGTTGCAGGTAAAAATTAGTCTTTCAATTTACAGACCTGGAAATTTTGTTATCGAAAATTTAATACACAGGTTTACTTTAGGGTAATTAGAAATAGCACAATTTTTAAAGTAAACCATAGAATCATGCTTTTAAAATTACCTCTGGTCTTAAGACCAATTTTGTCCAATACTGATGACTGATTCAAGGAGACTTTGGTATCATTACTATTTATAAGAAAAATAATCTTTGGTAATACACACATGTCATGTTTTTAACAATCCACACAACATTTTTTAATCTCCCATCTCTAACGATAGCCAAAATTAAATGTAAACACTTCTTAATTTGTCTATTTAAGAGTTAAGCCAGAGACCTATGTAATTTACTTACCAAATTAGCTTTTAAAGTTTAGTTCCATAGTCATTACTTGGCTTCAGTGGTTGTAGCAATCATGAGTGGAATTCAGTGTTATTAGGGTTATTAGGGAAAAAAGAAAACAAAATGAAACGGCCAGTGCTGCAGGTATTAGAAGTCACAAGCTAGCTCGCCACAGTGATGCAGCACCGATCCATCGCAGTTAAGCGCAGAGGCTTCGGGACCCGCGGCCGTCTGGGCAGTGCCGGAGCTGGGTGGGGAGGGCGCAGGGTAGTGGGGGGCGCTCATCTACTCTTTCATGCGTGTGGGAGCAGTGCAGCCAGAAGTGGACGAGCTCTCCTCTCTCCCAGGCTCGGGGCTTCTGTACTACTTGGCGCTATTGGAATTTTGTCAGGCGAACAAATCAGCAACCATGGTGCTAAGTACTTTATTTATTTATTTATTTATTTTTAGATTTTTATTAAAATTTATGAAAAATTACACAAACTTACAGGTCATTACACAAGCTTACGGGCCACAATACATTGTGCCACTTTTATTTTTTTAAAAAGAGCAAACATAATATCTGAGTATTGAGACTAACATATAATCTTAGCTTTCTGAGTCACACCAATGCCTAAACAGGCTCTTCAATAGCTGAAGTACTTTCAGGGCCTGAAGACCAAATACATCAGTCAAAGGCAAAGTTGTCCCTACAACTTGTTCATTTGCACCCTAAGTAAGAGCCACGGTTTGTATGTCAGATATGGACAGAGAACTGACACAAAGTCCACGTCTCAGGGCTCCGCGTGCTCCATTTTTTTGAGGCGGCGGTGAGGTTTGACTGCGCATGCTCCAGGCTTTGAGGCGGAGGTGAGGTTTGAGTGTGAGCTCTCCCCACGTGCCTGACAAATGATTACTAGAAGTCTGTGCATGGGATCTGGGAAGCTTTTGTTTATACAGTGTAGGCATAATGTGACCTTTCTAATTCACTATTTAAGGAATTTTGCTATGAATAAAAGAAAACTTATCTAGGTGTCATTTAATAGAAATGCTCTATTTTGGGAAACAATTTTATTTATAATTTTGCAATAGAATGTAATGGAAATATTCTGATCCTAGGAGTTAGGATTCTGCCCCTACTGTGACTTACTGTGTCAAATTCTCCAAGTTTCCATCACCTCAGAATGCTTCTGTTTGTGATGGTCTTCAGCGGGGGAAATTCTGATGAGTGAAATCTGGCCCCACTGAAAGGTATTATTATTATTATTATGTTTTTAAATAGATTTTCATTAAAATTTATCCAAAGTTACACAAACTTACAGGCCATTACACAAGCTTACAGACCACAATACATTGTGCCTTTTGGTTCTGACAGTGAGCAATGTAAACAACCACATAGATGCAGCATTAAGTCACAACTACATAAAGTTACTGTAGTACCTAGTGTACATGTTACTGTTTCGAGTTTGAGTTATTAGATTCTTGTTTTTAGGATATCTTTATTCCTCTGAATTTCCATTTCCCTCCCCTTTTGCCCTCTTCTTGTTCCCTTGGACCCTTTGCCTATTAGCTTACCTCTAACCCTTTGCCTTTTTGTATCCATTGTTTACCATTTTCTTTTATTTCTATTTTGCCTCACTCAAATGAGGGATATCATACGGTATTCAAGTTGCGAGTCTGGTTTATTTCTCTTCACATTATGTTTTCCTGGTCCATCCATTTTCCTATAAATGACTTTAGTTTGTCCTTCTTTATAGGTGAATAGTATTCCATTATGTATAGATACCACAATTTTGTTTATCCAGCTATCTATTGATGGGTATACAGGCTGCTTCCACAATTTAGCTATTACAAATTGTGTTGCTGTAAACATTGGTATGCAAGTATCTCTGTAGTATGATGTCTTTATCTCTTCAGGAAAGATACCCAGTAGGGGAACAGCTGACTCTATGGGATATCTACTTTCAGCCTCTTCAGAAATCTCCATACTGATTTCCATGATGGTAATACATTTGGTTTGCATTCCCATCAGCAGTGTAGGAGGGTTCCCTTTTCACCACAGCCTGCCAGCATTTGTTATTGTTTGACTGCCTAATGACTGCCATTCTCTCTGGGGTAAGGTGGAATCTTAGAGTTGTTTTAATTTGCATTGCTAATAGCCATAGATGTTGACCATTTTTTCATGTATTTGTTGGCCATTTGTGTTTCTCCCACAGTGAAGTGTCTGTTCATTTCTCTGGCCCATTTCTTGAGTGGGTCATTGATTTTAGGTAGTTTAGTGATTTTTTTTCTTTTTGAGTTCTTTGTATATTCTAGATATTAGTCTTCTGTCTGAAGAGTAGCTGGCAAAGTTTTTTCCCATTCTGTGGCTTTTCTCTTCACTTTATTAATTGACTCTTGCTGTACAGAAGCTCTTTAGTCTAATGTAGTCCCATTTGTTGATTCTTTTTGTTATTTCCTGTGCAACTGAGGTTCTGTTTAGGAAGTCCTTTCCTACTCCTATGTCTTCAAGTGTTTTACCTATTTTGTCTTCCAGAAGGTTTAATGCTTCTGTCTTAATGTTTAGATCTTTGATCCATTTTGATTTTAATTTAGTATATGGTGAAAGATATGGGTCCTGTTTCATTCTTATACTATAATTATGTTTTTTTGAGACAGGATCTTGCTATGTAATCACACTGACATTGAACTCACTATGTAGTCCAGGCTGGCCTTGAACTTGTAGCAATCCTCCTACCTCAGCCTCCCAAGTGCTGGAATTACAGGCATGCACCACCATGCCTGTCCTGAAAGTTATTCTTGTGGCCACAGCTAAAGGGAAAGAGGTAAGTGGAGACTTTTAAAACATGCACAATTTCTTTGCTACAAAGCGTACTCAAATCACTTTTTTACCTTCCCCAAAAAAACCAAATTTCTCTTGTCACATTGCAAAATCATCTGGCTGTTTTCACCAGCGATACACTATGGAAATAACAGCAGGATGTGTACAAAACAGGCACAACATTCTCAGCACTACCAGAGCTTTAGCCTTGGGTGCTTCTTATTTTTCTTAAAGACACACAGACAGAGTCTGAATTTGCTAAAAAGTACAAGATGTAAATTAAAAAAAAATGTTTAAAAGCAGAAGTACCCATGCTTCTACTTTGTTCAAGACTGCTCATGAAAGGACAGTGTAGTAAGACTCAGCTTGTCAGAGAAACAATACGTTGTAGGATCCTTGTAAAATAATGGCCATACCTAGAAAAAAAAAAAAACTGCCCCAGTCAAGAGGAATTTGCGGCAACTTCCTGGACTCACTGTGTCAGAGACCCGTGGTGGGTTCCACAACTTGGGAGGCCCATTGCAAAGTGAAACTGCAGATCCCTTGTTCGGAAGTAAAGCATAGTTTCAGGAGCCATCGGAGCAGGTGAGCACCCAGCCAAGTGCAGGACACTTTCAAGCTCGAGGTCCTGTGTGGCTGCACGGCTCGCGTGCCCATGAAGCTGGCCCCGCACACGTCTAAGAGCTGGGTGGCCTGCGTGGACCCCAAGTAAGCTTCAATTTCCTCTCCATGTGATCTCAGATGATCCCTCTCAGAACCAAGCCCTTTCCCTTTAGAACTGATGAGGAAAAAAATGCTGTTCTTTTCTTTCTTTTTTTTATTAGTACACATTTGTAGTACATGATGTTTACATCCATTTTGGGGAGTGGGTACATGTACTTAGCGTATCTTAATTCTTTTTATCCTTCTTCCCCTCCTCATTCTCCTCCCTCCCTCCATCTCTAGATCCCCTCTGCCCCCATTTTCTTTTCTTTTCTTTTTTTTTTATAGTTCACGTTTATGACACATAATGATTACAATCACTGTAGGAAGGGAACCAAAAGCCCAGAAGTGAGGGAGGGAAAGGGCACATAAAAGGATTTGGAATACATCATATGTGTGTACCAATCACCCACAATGGACATAATCATTATCTGTTGCAAAAATGCTGTTTTTCTTTACCTAATGTACCTTATGCCTTTTCCTAGAGAATATGGTATTATTATGCTAAGAATTTGCTCGTGATAAAAGATGGATGTGTTACTAAATATAGCTCTCTGAAAGATCAGTTTGTCCTCTCAGCTTGTGACCCTCCTGTGGTAAAACATGGGAAGAGGGTCTCTTGGCTTCATCTACTCTTCACTTCCCTGATTGCAAGAACTCATCTCCTTCATTGTGAGTCATCCCTGCAGCTTCCTGGATCAAAGTCTCCTCTCTGCCCAGATGCTCGGGTCCCTCTTACTGCCAGGTGACTCGTTGCTTCTGTTAATCCAGGGAGACCTAGTGAGGGAGGGCTGGATATGAGTTCAGATGGAGGCAGAATCGGTCTCAAATGTCACCTTTGCCATGTCTTGTTTTGTATAACAAATATGTTCTATTTTTAAACTATTAACTCATTGATCCACACAAGCACTCTCTGAGGGAAAGGCGATCATTGTCATTTTGTAAAAATGAGGAAACTGAGGCCCAGAGCAGTTAGTGAGTTGCCTAGGTCACACAGCTGGTGAGTGGCAGAGCTGGCTTCCATGTGCCGGCACGCTGACCTGTACTGAGCCACCCAGCCTCTCCCCATAGTCGCCGGGTGACTAGAGCCACTACTGAAACTACCTCAAGCTCAGTTTCATCATCGAAACCTGGATGTAACAATGCCAAGTGGTTCTTATAAGCCTTAATGTTACAAATTCACATGAAATAATACTCGATGAGGCCTCATACAAATTGTAGTTCTGTAACCTTTGTTTTACTCGCAAAGCCTTCCATGATTTATAAGATCAAGTCCAAATTTCTTATTGCGATTTTCAGAAGTATCAGAAGGTGAATTAAACCTGTCATGCCATTCTCTTCCCTGTTCCCTGTGCGCTCAGTCCTGTCTTTGCGTTTCAAGCTTTCTGATTTCCCGTCCCTTTCCTCAATTCAGGGCTCTTTGTGTCCTGCCTGCTCCAAGCAGCCTTCTCAGATAATGCCAGTCTAGTCATTATTGATCTTTTTCTTTTCTGATCCTGACCTCCTGTATCCCTTTCAAGGATAAGTAGCTCATCTTCCCAAATTGGTTATAAATTCCCTGAGAGCAGGCGCGTTATCTTATTTCAAGTGTATATTTGGACTGTCCCCAGCTCACAGGAGGTCCTTGAAGCAGCTTGGGCGGCCAGTGAGCCTTCCCCTCTCCCCCAGCTCTTGCCTCTGGGCACCTCAGCCTGCGGGAACACTTGTGGATTTGTTTCAGACATGCACAGCATCTGCTCAAGTGTTCAGCACACAGTGAGCACTCCACAAATCATATTTTTAGAGACAATCTGTTGCCACATAAGGACTACCAGAAATTACTCATACTCTTTGTGTAAATGGATTTATACAATTATGATGTTTAAGAGCCGAAATTAAGATGAAGGAAAGAAAATCATGAGGCTTTTGTTTTTAAAGCCAAAAGGAGCGTCAGAACCTCTAGCCCAAATGTTTTCACTGGTGTGTCACAGAACAGGTGTGGGGTTTGTTGAAAATATATTTGTCCTTAAAAGCGATGTTTCAAGTTTGAGAATGATTTATTAATTTTAAGGAATTAAAGTAGATTTCAATTTTCTTTAGTAATGAGCTTGTTTTTCTTCAGTTGCTTTCTTGAGTGGGAAAGCCGAGCCTAACCTTAGATGAGGCATCTGCTACTCAGAAGAGAGTTAGCAGGAGCACAGAAGCTAAATTCTAGGTCTTCTTGTCCTTAGGTTCTCTGCATTAGCAAATGAGAAGGTTTCAGTGGGATGGAAGAGTAAATAAAGACAGAATGTGGTAAAATTAAAATTCTTACATAATGAAGATATTTGCCTCCTGGTTAAAGCTCAATCAAGGCTTGGGAAATGTTTCTCTTGGAGAGACAAGATAAGAAGGATTTGTGAAACTCCCTGTCTCCTCACTCTCTGTTTAAATCATATGAAAACGTACATATTTATATTCATTCCTTCCTCCCAAGACTTTCCTTTGTCTTTGTACAAATGTCCATCCTTGGATATTTGACTTTGTTCTAGAAAGGAAGACAGAAAATCCGATTGAAAAATATCAACACAGGCAGAGCCTCCCCCCGTTTTAATGTGTAAGAGCTAAAACTTGGCTTATTCTTAAAATGTAACATTTGAGCTGTTTGCATAGGAGAACGAAACAAATTCCTGGCAAACCTGCACAGGACAAAATCCGAATAAAAGCAATTTAGAACTAATGTGATTCTTTCAACATTCCCTTCCTCCAAATTACCCAGATTTTTACTTAAAATGTACTTGTTTTTCAGAGATAAATATAATATATTTGGCTCCAAACTTTCAAGTTGAACATTTGAAATGTTATCATACCACAAATCTTTAGTATCCCAGTGGCACTCTTTTAACTTTATTTTTTATTTTTTATTTTTTATTTTTTTGATGGCGGGGATCGAACTCAGGACCTTGTGCTTGCAAGGCAAGCACTGTAACCACTGAGCTAAATCCCCAGCCCCTTAACTTTATTTTTTAAATGGTGGTTTGGACAAGGATAACCTGTATTTCCTTTTTTTTTTTTAATAACTTTTTGTAACATGATAGAAAAAAACACATAGCAAAGTGTTGTTGGATTATTTTTTTCTCTCATTCATTAATGCTTTAATAAGCCCCTCAGAAACCTCTGGAAAGCAGAGAAACTTTCCAAATGGGTATTTTTCCTCTTTCCACTGTTGCAAAATATCATGTCAGCTGAATATTACAAGACCGAAGGCTTCAGTCCGTTGTTTCCAGTTAAAATCTCTTTGACCAGATAGAGACACGCAGGCCCAGCAATAAAACTATGACTGAAATTGATAATCAAGAAGAGACCAAATACCACTTGTCAGCTGAGAGGCTTGCTCACTGGAATGAAATCATTGAATTTCCAAAGCTCAACTGATTTGTCCAGGGGTCCATCAGTTTCACTGATGGTAAAAAACTTATCAGTGTTGACTAAAAGTGTGGGATGATGAACAAGTAAATGGGAAAAACACCATTTCCTCTAAATGTGATAATGTGATCTTCTTAAATAGATTCCTAATTGAATGTGTTCCATCACTTCACAGAATAACTAAACTCATCAACAGAAAAGACAAGTCCCTTGAAAAACTGATGAATGGAAAACTCAGCATATCACTCCCCCCAAAGTAAGCAGTATGATGTTCTGATTTACGAAGAAATAAACCAAAGAGTTTAAACCTTGTAATGTCAAAATCAGGAAGAGATGTTGACCCAAGATAAATGGTATATTTGAATCTTGTAGAAATAAAATCAGATTAGGGATGTGTTCAAACTCGATAACTGAAAGGAAAAGAGGTATAAGAGATTTTCAGGCTTGGATTATAGTCGCCTCAATGCTTTACTCTGTTTCATGTGTAGCAGTTGTTCCCAAAGTAGCCGAGAATCATAGACTACTGAAGTGGGATGTATCCATTGAGTTCATCCAATCCAACGCTCTTCTCAAATGGCGAAGTGGAGGCCCAATCAGAGCCATGACTTGTCCTCACAACTTTATAGCCACACTAAGATCAGAACCTAGAGTTCTAAGACTCATCACTGGCAATCACCACCTGTAGGCCCTTATTTTGTACAAATAATACTTTATGAAACAACCTGACAGAAATATAATTTAATATGGTCTTGAACTCAAAGA
Source organism: Hystrix cristata (assembly GCA_004026905.1). Taxonomy (NCBI): domain Eukaryota; kingdom Metazoa; phylum Chordata; class Mammalia; order Rodentia; family Hystricidae; genus Hystrix; species Hystrix cristata. The sequence continues at coordinate 37,704 of PVJO010004631.1, forward strand.
ATTTTTCTCCTATCTGGGAGATTTAGGAAACAAACCAATCAAGTACACAGAGCCATAGGAAGAACTAAATGATAAGCTCTGGAAGAATTCATCATTCAAGCTTGTCAGGGAGTACATTTTCTCTCAACTCAGAATCTCCCAATTCCGAAAGGCAATAACAAGGCAATCTCACAGCTCAGCAGTAAAGCTACTTTTAACTCCAGAATGAGACCACTGGTTTCAGTGGACATACCAAAGTATCACTGAAAATTGGGCCTGCTGGGATGTAATAAATTTTGTATCTTGGCTGGGTATTACCATAACTAGTCTGCCATCGTCTTGTGATATCTTTTGCATGTGTGTGTGTGTTTTGTAAGCTCTGAAAATATTTAGACTAAATATTTAAGACTTCCTGAAACAGCCAATGATTCTTTGTGATTATGCTTTTGGCTTGGATGCTCCAGTTTTCAGCCCTTTCCTCAAGGTTCATAGGAGAGGCAGTGGCCCAGCCATTCGTTCATTCATTTGTTCATTCGTTCGAGAAATACTTAGTGGAGTGCTGTGCTCCAAATCACTCTTAACTGTTAACAATGTGAAAGTGAAAGAGGCTTGACAAGTGAGGGATTTTGCCAAGGATTACCCAGAGTAAAGTTCATTCATTAATCCTTTCTCTCTAGCAGTCACATTGTGAGCTGCAAGGTGCCTTAGATTGAATGTTGTAACCGACATTCTGTCAAGATTAAAATGTGCAAAAATGCCAGATAACAATCTGACAGATCTCTAACTCAACTGTTGCTTTTGAAGACAAGTGTTGGTAGCAAACAAAATAGTATTTTAAAATGATATTAATAAAAATGATGTGTTACTATTTACAAAGCAGTTGTCCAGGGAAACATGAATCAGGTGTATTTTCAGACCCCATCCAAAAACAACATAATCTATTTTGATAGATTTTTCAGTATCAACAGATACATTATAGGCTTGTTGATGAACATTCGAATATTATATGTATTCCAAATGAGGAATATACTCTATTTTTATTCCCTTCCATTTTAACCAATTTTTTCAAAGGATGCATATATTAGCACTGAAGCTCATCCCTGAAGGAAACATTTTAAAATGTAGATATTTCAATTTCTTTAGCCACATTGTGAATGCTACATGAAAAGTGGATTATATTGCAGCCATCTCAACAGAGGCTAATCTGTTTTAAGTCCTCATGTCCATCACAGGATCTCAAATCCTTTGTTATGTTATACATTTGTGAAAGGAGTGTACCTGGCAGATATATTCTAATATTTTAACCAAACACCAATAGCCAAAGAAGTCATCCTGCCATGACATCGCCATAATCACGGGAACAAATGAACCTCTTTCTCTCAGTCAATATTTAACTCAAGTCATTGTGAGTATAGTGACGGCATTTCCATTCATGAATTCATACTTTCTATGTTTTGGATTTACATATCAATCTGTATCATACACTCTAGAATATTAACTTATTTGATCACTTATGGTATTAAGACAAAATTTTATGACCAACAACTGTCAGCTTCAGTGTAGATGTGTGTGCGTGCGTGTGTGTGTGTGTGTGTGTGTATGTGTGTATGCGAAGAGCGAGGAGTCAGTAGACTTTGTTTCAATTCCTAGAGAGACATCTCTATCTAAATTGTTTTTCTTGTTATTGCTTATTTTTAATTTTTAAAATATGATACTAGCAGATTCCTGGAGAAGTATTCATGTATGTGTTTTGAAAGCTCATTTTACCCTAAACATATAGATTATAATGACATGAATAGAAATCTTAACTTGTACACATTTGATCAGTATGCATCAAGGCAAAGAGGATAGTTCGTGTGTGATTTTCCCCTTAGTTACTATCAAGATTCTGAAAAAATTTTCTAACTAATTCCAGTGTTCATTTTTAGCGAATATTTATTTATTAACTGAAAACTAACTACAACATAAAATAACTATGTTTATCCAGTAAAATACAATATCATTTGACCACATTTTCAAGATTTCATTTTGTCTATTAACAGCCCAAAATATGACATTTATTTTCTTTACCAATGTCACTATTTGGCACAGAAGTCTATTTACACAAGAGTTTGTTTCATTTGCTGTTTATTCCAATAACTTGAGAACAATTATTTGCAACTAAATCTAACAGTATTTTGTACAAGTACTTCAAGCTAAAATACTGCTAAAAAATTCCAACACACATGCAATTCAATATGTTTACATAATAACATATATTTATTACAAAACCTGTGACTCTATGCAGTTTATAGACTGTGGATATAGGGTCACTCTACCCTCTAAGGAAACGTGGTCATGTCTGGGAGAGGAGCTGCTGCTGAGCAGAAGTGTCCTGTGTTCAACTGAGTTGAAATGGGTTGGCTACTCAGCCTGTTCAGAAATGCTACTGTGCCATCCTAGCATTGCTCCGTAACTTGATTCCCACAAAACTGCATCAGACTCTCAAGTATAAGCCCTTAGCAACCAAGACACTGGCAGCACAAGCAGCGCTGGCAAAACACTCTGATTATGCATGTGGGCTCTGTTCTGAGTGAAGTCGATATTGAAAATCCAAGCATATAAAACGGAGAAATTAGAGAATGGTTATTTGTATTATAAAATGGGTTTCTGCTTTATAAAAGGATTTACAAGTTTTCTCTAATTGGCAACTCCTTTGATGAATTGAAAATACAATTTGATTTACAAAATTTCAATTTACATGTGACTTTTTGCACAACCTCGTGAGAAGCAAAGTACACGTATATACAGTACTTAAATTGTCTCTCACAATTAAGTGTTGTATCATTGTTTTGGTAAGAGACACTCAAGCCAAAATATTACTTTTTAAGCCACTGAAATACAAAGTAAATATTGCCTGCAAAACACGAATATTCCAGAAAATGTAAGTGCATTTGTGATGTTGTATTTACAATCTTGGTAGTCAACTTTACAAAGTAGATCTTTACACAGCACACATAGAAAGCTATCTACAGGCCCTAAAACTAAGTCCAACTTTGCAGTGTTTTTTTTTATTTTGGTGGTATTTTTTTTTCCTTTTTAGTTATGTAATTCCAAAGAGATAATAGTGCTTACATTGCTGTTGCCAGTCTATTTATATCAGTTTTATAATTTAAAGCGTAGAAACATTTAAAAAACTCAACCTTCTGCATTGCATGACCGTTCCCACTGTTTATTCTGGGTGATTGTCATTCAGGCAAAAGTCCCCTTTATTTGCACTGAGCTCCTTGCCAGGTGGGAAGAGGATCTTAGTGGGGGTGGGGAGTAAAGAGGGCAGAGTGAGGGCAGGGGAGTTCCTGTCTACTGTATCTCTCTGCCCCTCAACCCAGGACAGAGCCTGGCACCTAGGAAGCAAGCACTCAAGAAATATTCATTGAATGAAGAAATGAACGGATTATGAGGATCAGCTGAAAGGCTTTCTGCACTCTAGCATCTGATCCAGTATATTTTGAGAATGTGTACAATCAAAATGAATTTTCAGGGTCTGAAAAATTACAGAACCTCTCTCGTCCATTATCCACTTTTTGTAAAATCCTTAAATATTGAGCCCTTGATGACATGGAATCATTTAGAAAAATTAAGTCACCGTAGAGGTCAGAGGACAAAAAAGAGGAAATTAAAAGGTCATTTCCCTTACTCACCAAATGCTGGAGGAAACAAGGCACACAGGTTGACCGAAATACAGAACCAAATTAGACTCTTGGCAAAGGTATCAAGTCAGAGGAGTGGTTCTCAATAGAAATTTAGCTACAGGTATACTCAGAAACGGTGAAAGCAACTAATTAAGAGCTCGAATCAAAGGGAATTACCATTTGCCATTTGTAGGGCCACGTATCTAGATCTGTTCCAGGCAGAACCCTGGGAACCGCGTTCTGTTGGCTGGAATCATTTCACAGTGCTGTAGCTCACACCCATTACAAGCTGCATGTGAAGTGAAAAGAAACAGCTGGAGGAGACAAAAATAAAAATACTAAAATAAACTATGTTTGAAAATGCTCATGCGGATAAAACCAAACAGAATATAGTCAGTAAGGATGCTAATAAATTACTAAAACGTAAAGTGATTGTGATTGCTTTAGAAAGTAAAGCTTCAAAGTATAATGGCCTAGAATGCTTTTGAATGATTTAGTCTGGGCTACATGCAAACAGTTTCTTCTTAAAGCCTAATGCAAATAAAGTATCAATATAGGGAAGCATGAGAGTATAGACTTAAAGCACAATCGCAAAAGAATTAAAAGATTAGTGAAAGATTTTATCATAGACACTGGCATTTTAGAGGAGTGGCTTTACTTTCATGAGAAGAACAATAAATACTGAAGTGGAATCAATACATTGATAGCTTTAGTCATATATTTTAAGCCTAAAAACTATCAATAGAATATATGTTATTTTGCCTTCATAACAATTTCCCCAAATACCTACCTCTGAATTCGGTATTTATCATTGCACCTACTGAGGGCAGCCACGAGAGGATTTTCAAAACTCTTTACTATATCAGTACTTCACTCAATGGTGAGGTGGTTTCCAGGAGTAATCTCCAAATTCAACTAGTGCAATACCCGAGCTCCTCTTCCATGAAATGTAAAACTTCCGTATATTAACTTTCTTGTAGATCGTTTAGGCCCACCATTTTCAAATTTGATCTAATGGATTTAAACAGGAATTATGATCTCTGTCTGTCAAAGGGCGAACATATTAGTTTGTCACTGTAGATACTCAGATTTTAGATTGCTAAAGCTATTTTTTCCTGAATGCCCTTTACATTTACATATGTACATAGTTATCTTCTATTGTTTAAAAAACTGTTTTGCACCATTAATTTTAATCCAAAAAATTTGGATTTAAGTAATTTCTAATTGAATGCCTATCACGTGAATTGTTAATAGTGACAGACAATATATGATTAGTCATTTTGAAGCTTTAAAAGTAAGCTATCAAGATCCACTTCAATCTCCACATGATAATAAAGGATTATTATGTGCAGTAACCTATTTATGAAAAGGAAACAGTGTGCTTCTTTCAGACGCCATCACTTGCTTTAATAAGGAATTGAAAGGCTGGACTACTTTATATGCAGATCACCATCCCAGTTGCATAAGGATTTACAATAGACAAAACAAAACTATTTTTTGTTGTAAAGAAGGGCTGTTTGTTTAAATCACACAATAATGTTTGCATCTAAAAATTATTTACAGGCTAATAAGGCTTCATAAATATCATAGAGACTTGGTTAGTTAAATTTAATTTATTGTGAAGGCCAAAATGAACACTTGCTCAAGCTGACAAGGAAATTTTCAAGTAAAACATACCTAAAGAAGGCAGAAGGAAAAAGACGATTACTGTCATGGTTTAGATAATGATTAGTAGATTTGGAGATGCAAATAATACAGGATTTGATAGCACCCCATTAATGCTTCAATTAAACTCAAGGGAAAGCTCTGCTTTGTCAGAAAGTGTGAAAAGTGAGAAGAATTCTGAGTCTAACCTTTGAGCCTAAAAGAAATAGAAAGTAATGTACACATTTTTTATCTCTGCTGCCTTGAATTTGCAGAGAACTTACTTGGGAAGTTTTAATCTCACCTTTGAAGTCTTCCTTCAAGGTATTTTAATGGCTCATATGTCTTTGTTAAATGAGGTGTGTGGCGGCCTCTACTGGTGTGTGTTTATAGAAAAATGTTTCAATAGGCAGAAAAAATATTAATTTCAATTAAAAAGTTAGAAATACAGACTCTTTCTTTTAAATATACAAAAATATCTAATTTAATGCAGAAAAAATATATTACAAGTTGTGTAATGTATTCTTAATTAGGAAAATAATCTAAAACACCTATCATGTTAGTGTAAAATAATGATTTAGGGAAGGGCATTCATTAATTGTTCAATCCACTCTGATATTGGGTTAAATATATTTTATTAATGAATTACTAATCCCAAATGAGGCAGCTTGTTACCTCTAGTCCACTGTTAAATCCCCTTAGTTGACTTAAATAAAATCACTTAAAACAAACCCACAGGAAAGAAAATATTTTACAGTTAAGTCTAGAAAGTCCTAAACTAGAATCATTTGATGACAGGCTGGCTTCCATAAATCAAGCAAACTGTACGTTGACTTAATATAGCTGACATATAGATCTATTTTACAGTGTTTTCATTTTGAAAAATACAACACATTAAAATATGTTCAATTTATCAAAGCTAAAAGCAACATTTAAGTAATGTACTTAAAGTGCGAAGGCACTTTAACACAAAGAAGTGATGCCCATTGGCTGTACTTGGTAACCGAAGATGGAAACACGATGTATTGTTATTTACAAAAGAAGTTGTAGTCCCAAAAGAGCTTTGGAGATCTTCTACGAAACACACTAATTATCCATTTTCATTTGAACAGTTTGCCTATTCTTCCTTCATTCACTATAATCTCCTCTATCTACTCCCACACTGGAAAAAAGAAAGAAGAAAACAGACACAAAATCACCAACAAAATATATGAAAAAAATGCATTGTAGAAACATTCATGTTCACTGATGGTTCCTAAGAAGAGAAGGAAAAAAAATAGTGAGGGGACAGTGAGAGAGAAATAATTTAAAGGAAAAACTTGCAACAGCAGTATCGTTGCTTCACCCCATCTCCCAAACATTTTCAAAGTCCCCTATTGACACCGGGAAAGGGAGAACACAAGCAAACACAAATGCAAATGCAGAGCTTCCAACAGTTTGGAGCAGCATCCTTTGATGCCTCAGGGCTGTAAGTGATTTCCCTTCACAGCTGGCTGATTGCAGTTTGTTTTTCCAGAACTTCGAGGTAGTCTGGTTCTGACTGCGGCTTAGCTTGCAGTAAAGGGTGGTCTGGCTTTGACTGCCCCACAAAGCATTTCCTGGGAGTTCCATATAAAACGGTTTTATTGATTCTGTCTTGGTTTTGGCGTCGAGATTCATACGAAGGGGTGAACTGCCTTTTAGGTAAGGTACAAAAGTTATAGTGGACTAGGCCTGCGCTGGGGAGCTCCTTGACTCGCTCAGCAATATTTTGATACAGCAGCTCGGGCTCTCTTGGTGTGGCCTGCTTTTCCAGCAACTCGGTGGCACTTATTGTGTAAGCCAGTGTGGCTGGCTCTTCCTTTTTCTCCTCTAGGTTGCCATAGCTGAATTCTTGCAGGTTTCGGTAATAGGCTACCGGGTCTCCTTCCTTCTGCATGTAGATGGGATTTTGGCACATTTGACCCACAGGTGGAGGGATATAGTTGTAGACATGACCGTCAGTTTTATCGTGAGTCTCGGTGTTGTAAGACCCATATTGCAATTGGAAGGAACTTACGTCTAAGTTGTTGGCACTCCTGGGAACATTTGGCACTCCCTTTCGGCGTTTCAGGACGAAGACAAACAAACCGGCCCCGAAACAGACTGAGAGGATAAAAACAACAAGCAGTCCTAAAATTAAGACAGAAAGTGGAACTTCCGTGTGTAGTTCAGGATAGGAACTAGGAGACACGCTGAGTGACCGAGGTGTGTCCGTGTTGTGATTCATTGACAAAATGGACCCGTCTGACAAATTCGGACTATCTGGACAAATGGCCTCCCTCCCCAGAAATTTCAGTATTTCCCCTGCATGCTTGGCGGGAGACTCACATGTCACCTCGTTGATGATAACAGGGGAATTGGCATGTTCTGTCCAGTCCTTTAGGCCCATGATATCACAGGTGCAGTCCCACGGGTTCTCTTGCAGATCTATCTGGATAAAAGCTGGAAGCTGATCCAGGACCCCTTTCACAGGCAGGTGTGAAAAATGGTTGTTTCTCAGATTTAGCCTGGTGAGGGCTGTGCCCCCAAATATATTATCCGGTAAGGACCTCAGCAGGTTGTTATTCAGAAAGAGGAGCTGTAGGTTAATCAAAGCATCAAAAGTCAGAGGCTTGATTTCCTTAATGACATTATACTCTAAGTAGAGGTACTGCAAGCTCTGCAGTCCATCAAACATAGAAGGATACAGCACTTCAAGGTAATTGCCATTCAGATAAAGTCTGCGTAAACTGGTCAGGTTTGTGAAGGCACCTTCCTGAATGATTGCAATCCTGTTGTTTCCTAAATGCAACAAATCCAAAGAACTGTAGTCTAAGAGGTCATTCTTATAGACAGTTTGAAGATAGTTCCCTGTTAGGTAGAGTTTCTTTGGACTGGTAGGTTTGGGCTGCAGGTCAGAGATATTGGTGAACTTCCTTTCCTGGCAGTTGACATTTAGACCATTGTCTGAGCTCTGAGAGGTGCAGACACAGCTGCTGGGGCAGGTGAGGGGCACGGGAGACTTGGTCTGGTACACCATGATCGGCCCAAAGCTCTGCCTGTCCTTGGACACAGTCACTCGAGGAGTTGGACGGTTTCTCATCTTGGGGGGCCGGCTGGCTTTTGGAGCTCTGGTTGGGTTGAGAGCAGGATTCATTGTAGGTGACAGCCGCTGGATGTGTGTGTCACCGTGGCCGCCCCTTTGGCTGGAGTCACCGGCACTTTTTCTGGGACAGAGGTCTTGCCTGGTTAGTTGGGTCACATCTTTTCCGTGCAACCTGAAGGGAGTTTCGCAGACAATCTCCCCCACGAAGACAGTTATGGTATCTAGCCAAGCCTTGAGAGGAAGTAAGTCACAAGTGCAATTCCAGGGGTTTTCCTCCAGCTGAATCTCCATGATCCCTCCGATATGCTCAAGGACGCCAGCGAAGGGCATTACCTTCAGCCGGTTCCCCCTCAGGTCTAAGTGGGTCAGCAGGACAAAGCGGAACACATTGCTGGGGAGCGACAGCAGAAGGTTGTCATTCAAAATGAGCACTTTGAGCTTATTAAGCTTGCTGAACGCCCCTGCCTCAATGGCACTGATGTAATTGTAGTCAGCTTGGAGGTACTCCAGGCTCTCCAGGCCCAGGAAAGTGTCCTCCCGCAGCACCTCTAGCTTGTTGTTATTGAGGTGCAGTCTCTTGAGGGTTTTCAGGCCGCTGAACGCCCCGGTTCGGATCTCCTGCAGTCCGTTGTTACCTAGGTGAAGGGTCACCGCGTTGGAGTAATTGACAAATTCGTTCGGGTACAGTCTTGTCAGGAGATTTCCATTGAGAAAAAGCTGATAGATTCGATACTGGGGGGGCTGAAGCAGGCTGACAGTTGTAAATCCTTTGTTTTCACAGTTAATATTCAGTACGTTTTCCTTCTCTTCGCAGAGGCAACGGATCTTGCAAATGTCTTTGGCACTTTTGCGACTCTCCGTCTGTAAAATCCCGGCCACGGTTAACACACTGAGGAACCAAACGCCGCTCAGCATCTTTAGGCACCTTCGGTGTCAGCTCAGGTACCTACAGGCAAACCTTGAGTGGGGGGCAGGGGGAGGAAGCGGGGTGCGGGGAAGAAAGAAACAAGGAAGCCCGATTAAAATGGCAAAGCGAGGAGGCGGAGTGGAAGGGAGGGAGAATGAGGAGGTGGGCAACACAGCAGAATGAAATCACTGCATTTTTCAAAGCGGTTTCTTCTCTCCTCTCCCCACCCACTCCCCCAGCCCACCCACACACGCGTTCCCGAACACACAT
>PVJO010004631.1:47380-107649 GCA_004026905.1 Hystrix cristata
AGCTCAGGGTGGGGGTACTCACACATCAGGAGAAGACAGGACTCCCCTCCTCTGCAGTCCGCCTGGAGTTTAGCATCTTCAGGAAGAGAGGGAGAGCAAGGTAAAAGAAGGCTCCGCTTCCAGGGGGATGCCCTGCTTTTTGTAGGTCGCTTTAATTTGGTTGGGGGTGCGCAGAAATTAAAAATCCGGCAGGCGGCAGGAGAGGAAGTCGAGGGTTGGAGCGCAGGGAAGCTGCGCCGCTGGGGATCTGGGGGTGCGATTGCGCAGGGAGGTCGGGGAGCCGGCCGGCTCGGTCAGCGGGCGGCGGCCACAGCACAGCCTGGGCGCGCGCTTCCAATCCGGTGGCAGCGGCAGCAGTGCGTCTAACAGTTTGAATTTGAGAGGCTTTGCAGGCTCTCCGGGACAGGACTAGGGTGACGTCACGGGGGGAGGGTGTAGGCAGAGGATCGAGGGCGCGCGGTGGGGGAGGGTGGGGCAGATGCTTCCCTTCCCTGCGAGTGGCTTTGCAAAGCTCAGTTCCCGGCTGCGTCAGTGCGTTCTGAACTACTCCATCTCCAACTCGCCAGGCGACCGGAGAAGCTCCCGCAGAGGGGTTTCTCAAGGAACGACCCACTCAGGTGCGGTGCCGCCGGAACTCCTCCTCCGGCCCATCAGAGTGGTCGCTTCTACCCTCTCTACCCCTCTCCTACATACTGAGTGAAGGACAGCGACCTGGCCATTCCAGGGGGCTCTCATCACAGATTCTCAAGCAGGGGTCCAGACCCTCTCAGGAAAGACCGTGTGTGTGTGTGTGTGTGTGTGTGTGTGTGTGTGTGTGTGGTGTCTGTTTGCTTCCAGGGTGTTCACTAGCCAGCCTGCTAGCTTGGATGCTGGGTGCAGAGCGAGGTGTTCGCATGGACCAGTTTGTCTGTGGAGAAGGGTGAGGACTTCTAGGGGACTGATGCTACAGACAGAGCTTTGTTTCTGCGGTGAGAGCATCACTTCCTTGGTTGTGACCTGCCAAGCACACATTACCCTGACTCCCAAAGCCAGCTCCACGCTAGCTTGTAGACTGTGATAAACAAAAAGAAAACCCTTCTCCCAGTGAGATTTATACCTACCTAGGTAATGAGGTTTAAATGTGTGTGCTTTTGCCTGGAGGAAGAAGAGGAGGTGTCAGAAAGGCACCGCCAGGCTGAGCCTGAGCTGGGAGAGGGAGCCCAGGGAAGAGTGATTGAGCCCTCCCAGCTGCAGGGGTAGGGGAACCCTGAGGGCAGAGGAAGGCAGCACTGGACGACTGGATCCCAGGGGGAGAAAGGAGAGGGAGAAGCCCTCCCCCCAGCCGGGGACCTAGCATGGGTTCTGATCTTGTTCTCTTGCCAGGTATGTACTGTTTCCATTTGTAGATTCTGCAGGCCCTCCCAGCTCTGACATTCACTTTGGGTTTAAATAACCTTTCCAGAGCATTACTCATGGCCAGGTGTTGGGATTTTGCCTTCATTATCTCCTTTCTTCTTAATTGTCTTCCAGTCCCAGCCTGGGATCCAGGAGTCTCCCAGTGTGAGTCCATTTGCAAGGTGTGAATAATGTCTGCTATTGCCTGGAAGGGCTAGGGGTGCCTCTGTTGGGGTGGGGAGAGATGCCAGGAAATGAGCAGATGAAACAGAGTGAGGAAAGGAACCTACCAAATGCTGTGCCTGTCCCACAAAACACTTCAGCTTGCTTTTCCTTCCTCTTCCATCCCAGATCTGCTATGGAGAGAGTCACCATAGGGTCTCTGTTGCCTGGCCAAATGCCGGACAAGCAGTCACAGGGGCCAAGGATCCATTGGAGAATGGAAAGCCTCCTGCTTTCTCCCTTATTCTTCCCAGTTAAACCCCAGTCATGAGATTGGGCAGTGGATACAAGCTCCTCCCTTTCCATGAAATGCTGAGGAGTTCATAAACTTAGATACTCAGTCCACCTGTGGCTCTGGTGATCTGTGAATTTTTTTCCAGCTTTCACCCTTCCGCCTCCTCCTCCTTCCACGAAGGAGTCCCTATTACTGCTGTAATGCTTGTTTGAACTTCAGCAAGATCCTTTCTTGCTCAGCCTCAAAATTTCCTTCTCAGAGCCCCATAACAACCTTAAGATGAGCAGTCTTGAGAGGCACGTAGGGACCTGCATTGCGAACACAGTTAGGCTCTCTTAATAGCAAAGGGGCATTTGTCTATGTATTTCCAATTTTTAAAGGTACATTGTTTCCAGAGAGGTGTGGTTTATTCATTCAGGCAATCAACAGTTACTAATTAGGTCAATATTTCATGGAAGTGCAATCCCACGTGACAGCTGGACAAGATCTTAAAAATCAAATTTATTTTACAGATAAAGATGTTCCTCAATCAGGGGAAATGCTGACATGTTTAAATTCAATAAATAAAATTAAAAATGGAACACAGGGGTTCTGAGTCCAGCAACTATCCAAAGAGCCCATTGCAGTTTAACACGAATTAGAGAAAACTGTCTACCTAAACGTAAATAGTAGGGGTGGCATTTTATATAAAGGTGTTCTTTTCAATTTTTAAAAATTTAAGTGAAATAGCAAATATTAATTTTAGTTTCCAAATACATTAAATTTTGACATTGATGATGCTGGTAATACTACTCAAGGACAGAGATTATTTTGCTGGAAATTTCAGAGAGAGAGGGGGAAGAGAGAGAGGAACAAGAAAAAGGAGAGGAGAGGAGAGGAGGAACTTGGACTCAGTCAAATGAAATAAGGATGGCACTCGGTCGGTACCATATCCGAGGAGAGGAGAAGGAGAGGAGAGATGGGGCTTGTAGGCCCTTGAAATTCTTGACACTTATAGAATTGAAGGTGGCAAGCTCGCTGACCAAAGGGACACCAGGGACATTCGTGGCGGGTCTTCTATGGCCAGCTTCCTACAAGGGTCGATCGACCCTTCCGCCACTCTTTCCTCTCCTGCCTGTGACTGAGGTGAGCGTCTACAGCTACTTTCCGAGAGACGGTCAATGGGAAGAAATCAGCCTTGAACCCGATAGGCACTTTTCCCTAAGTTTCACTGGGCCCCGCGTCTCAGGAAGCACCGCCGCAGCACCCGCTAAGAGTAGGCTCTTAAGGCGGTGGAAAGGCTCAGAGTGCACTGGCAGCCCCAGAGAGGCAGGGGCGGACACTAAAATAAGGCAACCGCTCTGCTCCTCGCTTCAGCGCTTCAGCGAGGGAGGCTGACACGCGACTCCGGGGCTCGGCTTCACTTGCCTCTGAAGGAAGAGAGTTTAGCTCAGGTCGGCCGAGCCTCCACCGGACGCAGACAGGGCGCGCGGGCTCTGAGTCCACCTCCATCCCGGCTGCCCACCGACCCGAAGGGGCTGGGAGGCCCGCGGGCCTGAGAGGGGGCGCTGCCTGCCCCCAGCCCGCTTCCCGGGCCCCGCGCACCCTGCTGGCAATCCCAGGCCAACCCCACTTCGGAAGGACTCTGCGGAGAGGAGGGATCTCGGCAAGTCCTGTAGCTCGAATGGGGCACGGCCTCCGCCGCTGCCCTGGCCCCCATCCATCCGCCAAGAGCACGATGCCCGGTCAGGGACCCCACGGTCGCGACGGCCACTTGCGCTGCCCTTGCCGCCTGGCTTGGGCACCGCGGGCGCCTAGAGCCTCTCGAGCGGCGGCTCGCACTGGGTCCCGGGGTTGCCCCTGGCCGCTGTGAGCACCCGACAGCCCGAGGGGACGACACCCGGGCGTGGCTGGAGGGTGGAGGGTGGCCGCCGACGCGCTGCCCGGGGATCGCGCCCAGCCTCCCCACGCCCGTTCCTCCCACCAGGCTGAGGGAAGCCGGCTCGTCTGCCCCAGTCGCCGCCGCGTCCCCGAGTGTTCTGAACTTACCGAGCGAGCGTGCCGCCCGGATCTTCCCCCGGAGGCGCCCGCAGCATCTGCGGCTCGCGGAGGCGCGGAAGCTGGCACAGCCTGGGACCTGCGCTGCCCGGGACGCGGCCCGGAGCAAGGGCGCGGAGGGAGCGCGGGCGGCGCCCCCAGGGCAGGCAGATCCCCACTGGCGCAGCTCGCCGCTGGGCAGGCTTGTGGCAGGAAGGAGGGAGTCAAGAGGGAGGAGGAAAAAGAGCGGGAGGGAGGAGAAAAGGAGGGAGGGGCGGCCGCCCCTCTCCCGCACTTATCAATCACTCAACAGATCAAATATCCCCGCTGGGCACCCGGGAGGGGGATGTCCCAGTCCACAAAGGAGCCGCTGCTCCATTTCTCTGACAAGCGCCGCGGAGTGCTGCTCGCGCCTCTCGCTCGGCCCCTCTTGCCTGGAACTCTGCCCAGCTCTTGCGGCTCCTACCCTGGGCCGCAACTCGGACTCAGTCAAGTGAAATAAGGATGGCACTTGGTCGGTACCATATCTGAGGGGAGACTGAGACCACTGGGTGGAAGCAAGTTGCGGGCGAGTCAAAGAGCAGCCGGCTGTCCGAGCTGGCCACCCTCCCGGGACGGCTGTCTTCCCTAACTAGTCAGCGCCCAATCACTGGACTTCGCAGGCAGATATTTCAGGACCTCCTACGAGGGTGGGAAACAAGGAATTTCCATGTAATATAGAGCTGAGCTAGACTTGTGCAAATATGTTAACAAAAGCAGCCAGCAGCGTTCCAGTCCGGTTTTAACACTGAGTATTTTTATTTTGTACAACGTTGCCTTCATCTACTAAAGCATTCTTTTTCCCACTTTTCTTTCTTTTTTTCTTGGTTCTTCTTCCTTTTACTAGTAGTTCAGATTGTGATTCTATGAAAAGACAATCGGTGAAAGACTTAGTGTGGCTAACAGCGTTGCGGTTCCCCTCATGACCTGCTTTCCCGGGGGCCGCTCCTCCACTCTCTCAGAGTGTTCGGGATGAAGTTGCAGCTTCCTTAATTTAAACCAGAAAGAGAAAGTTCATCTCATGGCACCAAAACATTTCACCCTCAATCTGAAAGGGAATGCAGAGAAAGGATGCAAAATTAGAGCAAAAAATTCCCTGTGGTGGCAATGAATCTGCAGTAGGATTTGCTTTCAAAGTTATTTCCCATGAATTTCCTCCTTCTCCTTGAGGTTCTGTCTTCTGCCTCGGTCCTGTCCTTAGGCTTTCTTTCCATAATGGTTTTCTAGGAAGACCATGCTGGGCCTTTTAAAGAGAAAACTACTTACTGATAATCTCACATTATGAACATATGGAGTTTACTTTAGTAATTGCCCAAAGAATTAACTTATAATTTTATCTCTGGGTTTTAAAGATCATTACTGTTCCTTTACTTCATTCTTGAGAAAGACTTCTTGAAATTTCCTTGCCATTCAGATAAGCAGTTTGAGAATAGCGCAGTTCCCACATATGCACATGACCAGGCCATTTACAGTTACAAATTCAGAAACTTGTCTCTTTTAAAAATAACTTTATTTATGTAAAATACCCAATGCACTGTTTGCTACAGACTACAGTAGTGGTCTGTGCACATCATAATCTTAGAAACCGAAGGCAGTTAATGGTGTTATTTCTCTGGCTTTACCTCATTTTTACTGTGCCCTCTTTTCATGTTCTTATTTAACGGATGCTATAAACAACTACAAAACACAGAGCTAAGAAGCCATTCAAAGGCAGAAATAATGAGACAGTCATGATGAAAAAAGGAGCCGATTTACTGAGAAGGGTGGTATGTCTGTAGCCAAAGGGAGGCCACAGAAAATCAGTAACTTGTATGCAGATTAGATGAGGAGCATGCTATCAATGATAAAAACATATTTTATTTGGGTCCAGTAGAACCATGTAATATATGGCACACATCAATTTGAATTAGCCTTGTAAGCAAGTCTCACATGCCTTCAGAAAGCATTTAGCAGTCTGACTTTCCATGTGGGACCGCATTGATAGTAAAATAAAATTTAAAAGAGCAGACTTTCCTTTTTGTCAGCACGATGTGTTCAAGTAGGTGGGTAGCTTTTTTGAAAAGTGTCCTTAATGCGTACGAACACAAAAAATGGCGAACAACACAAAACTTTCTGTGAGGGCCGTCACATAAATAATTATAGTAGAAGAGAATTTGAAGTGTGGGAAAAATTTAAATGCACCAATTTATTTGGAAGCTGTTGTATACTGACTTTTCCAGAAGTTTCTGTAATGTTAGGGGAAAATTTCCAAATACCAAAGATATAAATGCAGATGTACTTTTGTTAATTTATAAAAATCATCACGTTAATTCTTTGGTATGGTAGCATTGAAATCTGTCTCTATGTTTGCGTGCTGTTTTCTATTGCAAATTTCATGTGACAAAATAGAAATACAAGATTAAAAACTCCCTGGATTTTTATAATTTGATTTTAAGATTAGAAGAAAAGCAGAAATTTCATGTAGAATGAATGAAAAAAAAGAGTGCATATGTCTTTAGGATGATAAAATACTATTCAATTACTAGCCAGAAAGCTAAGGAAGAAAGAAAGAAAGAAAGAAAGAAAGAAAGAAAGAAAGAAAGAAAGAAAGAAAGAAAGAAAGTAAGTAGGAACTTCACAAGTCAATAATTCTGAGACAGATGCGCTGCTTTTTCAGAGAATACTGTTCCTTTTGAACCAAACATTTCAAAGAAGAGTTCCAGAGGACAGATGGATTCCTAAATAAAGAAAGAAATGTGGCACAAAGAGGACATGCCCTTAATACCAGTAATTATAGTTTAAAGGATATTGTAGACTTTGGTTCCTGATGCTATTGAAAGTGTAGATATTTTTAAATTCAATTATTTTGATTATTTTGGCAACCACTGTGGCCTGGTTGGAATAGTGCGCCAGCGCCCAGAGGAGTCTATATTTTAATCAAACACATCCAAGTACTTGGGGCCAAATAGCCTGGGTTCCAATGCCAACCATGCTACCTCACCAAGGATCAGAGAAGGCCCTGTCCCTTGTTCAGTTTCCACTTGTGTAAAACTAGCTACAGGTGGCTTCCATGAGGAGTCAGGGAGAGCAGACTCTTTAAACTCTTGAAAATTGCAAAGTGGTACATGTATGCACAGTGAAATCTTGAACCGAAAGATTCCTAACCTTAATTCCTAAAAATAAATAAATGATACAAAACACAATGATTTTAGTGAGAAAGGAGTATTTTCATTTTATTTGGATAATAGAATCAAGATTAGAAAAAACTGAAGATTCTGGTTGGGTCTATGTGATTCAAACATTCAAAAGAAAACTTCAAAACATCTCATCATTTTTTCCCAGATGGTTGAATGTGTATAGATCAGAGTTTCTCAACCTCAGCACTGTTAACCTGTTGGACCAGATAATTCTTTTTTGGTGAGAGGAGCTTGTCCCATGTGACACAAAGAGCTGGCAGCAGCTGTGCAGCATGTGTATAATATATGCATATATATAATTTATGCACATATGTAGAACACATATATATGTGTACAAACACCCTAATTTTATTTAACAATTGGACAATGTAAAGGAACATATGAACATTATGACTTAGTGATGCAGAAAGAGCAAGATCCCACCTGGTTGATGCTCTGCTTTGTTATCTACTACAGTCAAAGACCATCGGTGGAGGCTGGTGATGTGTACTGGTATCGCTCCTCAGGAAGATATATATATTATATCAGGACCCTGGGCACAGTCCTAGACAGAAGCAAGAGTTTTCTGAAACAATATTCCTCTCATCATAGCCCTGAAACTGGAAATATTCCATTGTAGTTGATTTTAAAATTTGCCGGCTGTGGCCTATTGAATTGATTTCAGGAGTGACTAAGATATTGTATCTCATAGTTTGAAATGCTAGCATATTTGGTTGGAAAGGAAAAGAAGGCAATAGGACAGAAAGGAGAAAAAGGGAAATAGAGACAGAGGGGAAGTGTAGAGAGAAATAAGTATATTTGGCACAAAGTTACAGGGAAATTTATGGTGCTTGGCAGATCGTATCAAGTGCCACCTAGTAATGACTACTGTTCCCTAAGGGTTCTAGATTTTTCCTTTTATTGACTGAGTCCAGTGATTCATCATTCGGAACCATATTTAAGCTTTCTGGACCTGGGAGTAAATATACATAGCAAAAGCCACAGATTATACATCTCACTGCAACTAGATGTTTTATTTTGGTCTGGAGTTACAACCTAATATGTTCAGGAGGAAACCAAATTTATCGGGTTTGACACTGCACTTTATTGGAATGGTATAATGCAGTTGAGCCTCTGTACTAAGTTCTGCTGATTTTATTTATGTATTTATGTTTGGCTAGTATAAATATATGGTGAAGTATGTGCTGTGGCAGAGAGTTTAATGCTGACTCTGCTGGAACATTCAAAAATGCTTGTATGCAAGATGCCCGGTTCTAAAGAGTTACAGCTAGAGGAACAGCTACTAAAGATTTGCATTAAGTATTTTTGATTTTTAAAAATGTTATCATTTGTGAAGAGGACTAGTCTATTAGTATTAAAAAATGGCAGATCCGACACACTCCAGATATACACTGAAGTTGTGATTTGCACAAAATGAAACAAGGTTTAGAAATTGAGGTTTCAGAAGCGAGTGTGAGATCTAGAATGTAAATAAAATCATTTTCAAGAAATAGTTGGATTCCACTTTCAACCGTTATCACAAATCAAAAGGGGCAGAATGGAAATTTTTTTTAACCTTGAATCTCGATGACTTTTTCTTCAGATGTGTTATCAGTTCTTTTGTCTTCCTTCCATTTTTCATCTCTCAGGCATTTCTTAAGTGGCTTTACAGTGACTACCTGGCACACAATGCTGTTCATCTGATTATGCCAGGCGAGAGCACCGTAAGTGAAATGTAACGGTCCCAGAACATATGTCAAATAACTTTTGCATCTGCATGTGGTCTTATCATGGTTCCTAGGAAAAAAAAAAAAGACTTAAAGTTTCATGATTTTTGGTAACCTAATGTCCCTGAAGTTCACTTAGAAAAAGAGCCTGCACTGTATCTGGGGTGGAGGAACCATGTAGAGTCTCGAAAGTATTGCTGTGGGGCTGCCCCAGGAAACCATAACGATAATGGAGGCACAGTTGTCAACAGATTTTTTCTTCATCCCTCACATCAACACAGCAACTCAAGTGCAGTAGTGGGATCAGTGTCACTTCATTAATATTTTGAAAGGAGGCAAAAGCAAGCTTGATTTTTTGTTATGCATCGTTGCTTGAGAATAATGAATTCAGTATGCCGATCCTTTAGCTCTTTATATGTAGACCTAGTTGTCAGAGGTCAGGAAATGGCACCATTTGAACTGGACAACTAATATGTCATCATTTTAACATTTTAATTTGTTTATTTTAATATATTTCTAATATAAATACTAATATTTAAGGAGATGGGTACCTGACTGCTAATGGATAAATGCTAGTTTTTGTTTGCAACAAGGAAGGGCAAGTGTCATATTCATAAACTGATGGTCTACTGATGGAATTTTTAAAAATATAACCACTCAACCTAAGATAACTCCTATCCTTTGAATAAAATTAAATATTGCATAACAATTTTGAGTAACCCCGAGTCTCTGCTGTAAATTTCCATTTGCTCGGAATTCAGATATCATGATTTACTCGAGGGTCTGAACAGATGTGCCATGATTTACATTGACAATGTTGGGGTGTAACAGACTCCAGTGAAACTGCTGATTTCTGATCTCTGCTGGGAAGGCTATTTTGGCTATTTTCCAACTTTGTTCTTGAACTGTGGTGATGCTATTGATCACAGGCCACCTGACTTCATCACATTGTGTTTCTCTACTGATTTTTACTTTTAGCCAAAAGTAAGTCTTTTGGCTAAAATAGGATCCTAGAAGATGAACCATAATTATTTATATCGAGTTAAATTATACAACATTTTCAGTGTTAATATGCAGTAGCACCTTAAGAATTAAAATCCTAATATGATATATTCATATGACAAAAAATTCTATGTAGAAATATCTCACAATACAGGGGATAGGCTGGTGCTCTGCAATTAAACTGAGGTTTGTAAAGCTGCTTCCACACATGTTAAATTGTTATCTTTCATCAAACTTCCAAAGTAATAAGTCATATTTAAGAATTTTGTGCCTGCAAAATATCAGTGATTATTTCAGGTATATAGATGTTGGTAAAAAGCACATGATAGCTTATGAATTTGTGTTCTATATATGTATCTGTCTACCTTCTTTCATTTCCTTCCCCCTTCCTTTCTTCTGGCTTCCCACCTTCCCTCCCTCCCTCTCTCTCTCTATTCCTTCCTTCCTTCCTTCCTTCCTTCCTTATTTCCCTTTAGAGTTGATTTGGGGATTTCTTCATCCAAAATTAGGTATTTTCTCAGTGGAATCTTTAAAACCCATAAGCAGCAGCATTCTGAGAAAATGATTACTTAAAATGGACCAGTACCACATAGAAGTTTCGACAAAAAAAGATGCCATCACGATTGCTATTTTTAGTGAATTTTCTGTAAGCTATTACGGTCATGGATCTAGAAAGGGCTCTGGAATTCAGTGTATCTTATTTTGTTGTTTATGTGTGTCTCTAGACTAATCCCCTGGGCCCTTGTTAAACATGCAGATTTCCAGGCCCCACTCCAGATACTGGATTGAAAGTCCCGGGAGCCAGTCTGAGAATGGTATTTTTATAGAGTTGGCCAAAGAATATGATGCAAACTGTAAGAACAACTCTAGTCCAACATCTTCATTTTAGAAACGGAGAAACTGAGGCTCAGAGAGAGAAAAATGACTCACTCAGTCACACAGGCAGAGCCAAGAGTAAAACTCAAGTCTCCCAACTCTCAAGTAAATTCCTGTACTTGGTTGTTTGATGTTTTGATATTTTAGTTTTAGGCTCACATTTTTCTTTGATGATCAATGTTAAAATTTAATGCAGCACAATACCACTCAGCTTATGAACCATGTTAAAATAGACTTGTAAAAAGTGACTTGCTGGGCAGTCACATAAAGTGATAAAATGTTCAAATTCTTTTGACTAAAAGTTTATTGGTATTTGTACTTTGGGATAAACTAGAATAAAATGCTTGATAAATACTGAGCTGAAAGGGGTGAGCACAGATCTCAGCATTGAGTTTGAAAAGATTTACCTTTTTATTGGCACATTGGAGCTAACGTGTCAAATTTAATGGGATCTGAAGCAGCTTACTTTCAGTGTTATTATATACAAGGTTTACGGAACAATTTGGAAGATATTGCAGAGAAACCAGGGTCCCTAATAGCTTTTTTATTTTTCTTTTCATTTGCTTTCTTCTTCATTTCAAATTTTTAAGTTATACAAACCTCTCAGAGTTCAAAAGTGTGGGAGCCGAGGACACTATCATGAAGCTCTCTTGACCTATAAGTGTCAACTTCCAGAACATTTCTGCTCGACACTTTTGAAGATGAAATAGAACATCTAATTAACATTTAGAAGAGGAAGATATATATCCATTTCAAGTAAGCTAACCTGGATTTCAGTAGCAGGATCTCTTCTTGACACATTTGTAACTCCTTTAGTTGCTAATAAGTACTGTGTGTACACACCTAAGACAGAATGGGACTTAACCTCTTAGAGTCATATGGTTGGATTAACTTAAAATCAAACAACACATTTTTGTGGTTTGGCATAATCTAATACTGAACCAAATACATGTGATCAGCAAGCACCAATTACTCAAGAAAGTTGAAGGGACTAAGGGTTTTCATGTCCCATCTACATTACTATAATTATTTTCTAGGGGAATCAGGTGAGTTAATTTGCATGAAGTGGAGGTAGTGTAAAGTATCTGGGCTTTGAAGTAAAGCACACCTGATTTAGAACCCCAACTCAATCCTCTAAAATGTGAGTAGGAATATAGGCAAGTTATTAAAATTCTAAGTGTCTGGATTTTCTCTTCTGTAAAGAATGGATAATTATATTGACCTAGTGAAACTTATCATGAAAAACATAGAAAACAGATATAAACTATTTCATACCATGCTTGACATTTAGTAAGTAAAGAAGGAACCATATTCTCATCCCAGTGTCCTTAGCTTGATCCAGAGTAAGGAATATCAGCCTTCTGGAAATAACAGGAAGACAATCCCTGCCTGCTGCCGCCTTTCCTCCCTTTTTGCTCTTGTCTCCAAGAGTGCGCTCCTTTGGAGCTGGGAGAAGCGTGTGAACAAGCTTAGCTCAGTGCCTATTGCACTTTCTGGCCCACCTCAGAATGTGCCTAGGACTTGGTGGCTAAGCGCATTCAGAAGTTTTCACTAGGAAGCCCGATTATGGTCATAGACCAAACCAAATTATTAAATTCGGTGTTAACTGTAATGAAGCTGATATTTTGATCTCCATTTATCTGATAGCTGTATTTACTTCTCAATTAGTTATGAAACCATGGCAAATTTAGAGTGGGCACTTTCACCCTCAAGCCCCCAAAAGTAGGCAATTGATAAATTATAATAGTATTATCATCATGGGAGCTTTTGTCTGTACTTTAATACTTTCTGTAATAATTTGAGTTGCTCAATAGGTAAAATGTTTATAAACTAGTGAACTTCTCCAGGAGAGTTTGCTGTATATTGATTCTTTATTAATTTGTAGAAAAATTAGCCATCAGTACCTTTCATCTGTATGAGTAGCATGGTCTCCCTCACTTGTAGTTTGTCTAATACATCAAAAGTAGCTACAACTGGAGATATTAGGAAGTAATAATCTTTGTCATAGTCAGACCAATAGTCTCCTTGTAGTCTTTCCTGGTTTGTGGGAATGTGCATATGGTGTGTTTGTGTGTGTGTGTGTGTTATCATTTATACTTTGTGATATGAACTGTCGGTGGCAGAACACAAGTATACGGACCCAGGGGAAAATATTAACAGTGGGATCCTTACTATTGGGAGAGCCAAAAAGCTATCTTTTTGTTGTTCTTTTTTTTTTTTTTTTTTTTTTTTTGAGAATTAAAGAGTGAAAGAATGAAAAAAGAAGAGAAATACAGAAAATAACATGCAAATCTCATGTTCCAAAATATCTACTTTGACTGATAAAAAGACTTAAAGCAAATATGAACAATGTTGTTAATATAAAAATGAACAGATAAAGGTGAACTTGAGTTTATATCCTATCCCCATTTCCATCCCCTTCGACTCTCCCCAAAGGCAGACACATTGGTGTGTGTAATTCCAGGCACTTTTGTATACCTTTCTATGTATATCTATGAATGAAATACAGACTTATAGTGTAAGAAAAACAATGTATGTGCTATCATCCATTTTAACTTAACATTTCTTTTAGATCTTTTCATATTGATTCATAGATATCTAACTCATTCAATGTATTCTTATAGTAATCATATAAAAATATCAAATTATATTTATCAATTACTCATAGATTACTAAGTAATTTCTAATTTTTTCATTAATACAACCAACCAATTCACATTCTTATAATAGATAGCTTTTCTTACCAAGCCTGGGGTCACATGCCTGGAATCCTACCACTCAGGAGGCTGAGGCAGGAGGATTGCTGTTAGCTTGAAGCCAGCCTGGCCTCCATAGTGAGTTCAAGGTCAGCCTGAATTATATAGTGAGACCCTGTTTCAAAAACAAAACAAAACAAAACAAACATAAGACTAAAACAACTTTTCTTGTCACCTGTCTTTTGTGTTCTGGGTAGGTGCCTTTTTTTCTTGCATATTGATAAAGCCAGTTTTCTCACCTATAGCATTTAATACAATTTATATCATTGTATTTATTTGGTTTACTGTTTACATTTTAAATGGCTACCTCTTTTACTAGATTGGTATGTATGTAAGAACTATGTCTGTTGTTGCTGTCATTTATTAGTAAATGTGGTAAGTAAATATCTGTTGAATAAGTGGAAGAAATGAGAACAACAATGAAGAACTCTTTCCTTAAGGTGAATTATCTGCCAGGAATCTCCTTAATCCTTCACAGAAGTAGACATATGGCAAGCCTGCCCCAGTAGTTAGCCAAAAATATTCAAACCTGTAATGTGGCTTAGACTTAAACATGGATTTCTGCTAAGTGAGGAATAATTTACCAAGAAAACCAGACCCCATATAGGCATGTCATTTCCCTAAGTCTTAGAATCACTCCTAATAGAAGTGACCGTCATTCTTTGTGAAGATAAAGTCCTCAGAGGAAGATGGACCTTACAGTGACCAAAAGTTCTTGTGGCAAGTGTTGCCGTTAGCCTTTAGTGTTTGCTCTCCATTGCTTGCTTGGTCAAAGAAGCCCAGTTTTTATTCCAGCACATTGCCTTCCGGAATTCAGAACAAAGCAAAAAACCCTGCCATTCCCGATGGTCTTCACACTGAGCTTGACCATGTGACTAAGCTGTTCCCAGTGAGAGTGAAAGTGTCATTTGGGAGTTCTAGAGACTCCTTAAGAGGTTAGGTGAATACCCCCATCCTGCTCTTTTTCGTCCTGTTCTCACATCTTAAACCATAAAGAGTAGGACTCTCTTGGGAGAGGGCAGATTCCCAAAAGGTGCTTGGGTTGCTAAGGACTATGGAACCATCATGCCAACCCTCAATTGTCTATTTGTGTGTACTCTTTCGTTAAAGTGAGAATTAAACTTCTATATTCAGGTGACACTAACCCAGACACATATATTCAGCTAAAACAATACCATACTAGCAGTCTGGCCTTTTGAGAGTAAATTTCTACACAATCTAGTCCAAGAGCCAATTAATAGCTCTGTAAGCCTCAGCAGCTAACTCTCCAGACCTATTTTCTTCTATAAAACAACAGGGTAAGTCTAAGACTATTGTAAGATCTTTGCTAAAGAATTCTGTGACCATTTCTAAGTTCAGTCACTCTGGATTGTCGGGCTAGCATGAGGAAGAAATGAAGCCTGTCTTTACAGTTTGGCAAGTTTATTAACTGGATTTTTTGGTGTGTGATCATTTGGATGCAGACTAGGCTGATATTTATTTTCGTACTATCTAAAAAAAAATCCCTCAACAAATCTGCAGGGTAATTGTTGGCTTACTTTATAGAAACCAGCCGCTTTCTAATTGAAAGTTGGCAGTTCTTTTTTTGTATAGAAACAGTTAATATAGTAATTTTAAATGATTTTTAAAAGTCCATTTACTAAAATAGTTTGGCAAGATCTTATTAATGTTACTCATATTGTAGGGAGGTGGTGCAAGACAGAACCTCAGTATTTCTGATTCTGTGATGACTGGCAGCAGAGATAAAACTGCTTTTCAGAAATTCCAGGAAATATGCTTCCTGGATCTGGAAGAATGAAAGTGGGTCTGAGCCTTGGGTATAGATAGTCTTTCTCTTTCTTCTGGAAGGGATTACTTGTGAGCCTTATTGACATGCACAAGTATGTTAAGTACTTCATCTTTATCCTCTGATGTTGAAAGTAATCTAAGTGTAAATATTTCAGAATGGGAAGCTAACTTACACCAATAATGCAGAGGCTTACTTTTGGGTGTGGGGGGCGGAGAGAAAGGGAGACTCCAAAACCTTCTGGATAGTCAGGGATTTTTCCATTCCCTCTACCCTGTCCTGGGGCCGAAGCACTAGAACCTTGGAATCAGGGAGAGAAACGGTGGGAGAAGAAACCCTGGCGACTGAGTTGTAAGAGACCTTTGCGATGGGGTACATCCTTTACTTTGGGGGACAGTGATGGCTAATACTGAGCTAAGTTTTCCTTTTCTGAGTTGTAATGTCACAAAATCTTCAAGATTCCAGCAAAATGTGTGAATCACAAGTTCATTTAAGATTTGTGTTAGCACTACCTTGGGGGAAGGGAGGGGGAAACTACTTTTGTATTCAGAGAGAAGTTTCTGAAAGCTGAAAGGTCTTAGCTTAATGGTAACCAAAGGGAGCAAAGTCAGCAGTGGTGTGAAGAAACTGGAAACAGCAGTTTGGGGCCAAATGTCCCAAGGAACAAGCAGGCCAGATAGTTACATACTCCCCAGAAAAGTCATTTGAAATACAGGAAGGCTGTGTATTACTCATGGTCAAGATTTCTCAGATGGTCTCAAGTTATTATATTTAGATATTCAAAAAAGGTAATTCCTAGAAGGCTAGAAAATGTGGATAAGTAGGTTTGCATAATAATACAACGGCCATTGCTAATTGGATATTTTTCTTATTCTATGCTTTTGTGATGAAATATATGTTTCTTTAACTTTTTAAAAATCAGTTCATAATGGTCTTCCTTGCAGTTAATATACGTGAGTGACATTTTGGCAGTCAGATTACAATACAAGTTGCAGGAACGGCTGGTCAATTAGATTCATTTCCGGGAAGGACATGGGGATATTTGTGCAATTCCAGAACGTTTAAACAATTTTTATGCTTAAAATATGTCAAGAGTGGAGTCTTTACATCTTATAAATAAATGGAACTTTTATTTTTTATCATTGTATGTCGTGTTTTGAATCACGATGCAAAATAACAATGAGAATATTGTCTTTCAATTTTCTGGTATTAAATGACTAAAAGTCAGTGGTATTTACTAATGAGCTTCATGATTCAAATTTTATTGCCATGTTCTAGAATGAGTAGAAAGAGTGTTTGTTGTTAGTACAATATTCTGTATGACAATTTACTAATGAAAAAAATGCAGCAAAAATAAAAGGCTTCATTAGAAACAGATAATAAAGTTAGAGAAAGTTTTAATGATGAGTGATATTACAGTTGCTGAGTCTGCTGCTTTTCTTAAATTTATTTATCTTTACTGCTTTACTACTCTTTTACTATGGAGAGTTTAATGTTTCTTTTTTCCTCCTTTACCAAATAGAAGGTTAAAGATTATATATAGGAACATACTCGAAAGTGGAAATGCCTGACAGTAAGTCTACTAGCTTTTCCTAAAGTTAGAAGAAATATTTATAGTTATTAAAAAATGCAGAAACAAAATACACTGTAATCAACAGATTACCAAAGAGAGTCAAATATGAGAGTAAGTAAACTCCTTTAGGGACATTTTTGTCACTTCATCATGTGCACAATGGGACAGAATTGAACTAGAGGCTTGGTGTGATTTGTGAAAGGGTGGCTATATAGCATCCTTATCACTCTCCTGCTCCTAGTACCCAGTAACTTCTCATTAAATCACTTCTTAGGAAGCCCCTGGAGGTGTTTACCTGGTGTAAGGCAAAACTGTAACTTGCCAAGTTGATGTGATTCAGATAGGAGACAGGCTGGTCAGGCTGCCCAGAAAAGATACAGGTCATAGTATAGGCAAGGCTTATGCTCGAGGTGTGCTCCAGTACAGAGTTGGAGGGTTGTCAGTGTGGTTGAGTAGTAGAGCAATTGATTAGCAGGCTCAAGGCCCTAGGTTCGATGTAGCCTCATACCAAAAAAATCTGCATAATTACAAGCTGATATTCAGATGGAACATTTGTAGGTCATAATTCTTAGAAAAAAATAGGACCAAAACTTTGTACTTAGGGGCAAAGCGGGTTCAAACAATTTGGCAGATTGAGGCAGGATCCAAAAGGCTGGGCAGGGACAGTGGACAGAGCTGTCTCACTGAACATAAGGCACGAATAGAGCAGTTCTGCAGATAGACTTCAGGGTTGGGATCCAGATCGAGCAAAACTAATCTCCAGTAAGTCTTGTGCCTTCTCTCTAGGAGCACACAGCCAAATTTGCCTCTTTGGACTAGCCATCCAGGTAGTGTCCATGGAAGATGCTGGATGTTTGCCCTTTAAGAAGCCTCAACTGCATGTTGCATAGGGTGATGCTACATTTTCCAGGTGCACTATGGGCTGAGAATGGTTTTGTGGAGCATTTATAATTCCTCCTCAGGGTCCAAACACCCTCCTTTCTCTTAGGTCTTAACAGCTAGAATTTTGTAAAACATTTATTTAAGATGCTACGTTGGGCTGGGGTGGAGCTCAGTGGTAGAATGTGTGCTTAGTATACACGGGGTACTGGGTTTCGCCCTCAGCACCAGACTGTCCATCCCCCACCCCCCAAAAAAGAAAATATATTAGCTGCACCTAATACCTGTAATATCTTCATTTCATAAGAAGGGTGTTAGTAATGTCTCTGGTTATTATCTCTGCCTTCCTCTCCATCTCTAATTCAAATATCAACAAATAAATTCTGTCTTTTAAATAAATCCATGTGTGTTTGGCACTGTGAGAGATCTAAAAAAAGACACATAAGATACAGCAATTTTCATTGAGAAACATTCAGTCTTAGAGAGAGACAGAAAATATTAGGTGTGCTAAAAACTATGGTGAATGTTTTACTTTTAAAAATTTATTAAAGTAAAATACATTGCCATTGATCTCCCTCAAAATACTCCTCCTCACTTCAAACACACTTATCATTCTTGCCACTTTCTGAAGCAGTTTTGTTGCCCTCTTTTCTGTCTTCAGTTGCCCTGCCCTGGCTGCCTCGATTTCTTGAATCTATTCAAAACATTGAGCTTTCATGGTCATTTTCACTTTGGGAAAGAACCAGAAGTTATGCGGTACCAGATGCAGTGAATAAGATGGATGAGGATTCATGGTAATGTTTCATGAGCCTGACTTTCCACTGGATGGCACTTGGCAGCAGCATGCGCAGGATTTTTGATCACACCTCCTAAAGACAGGAAAGAGGACTTTCCAGAACTGCTTCAGAAAGTGGCAGGAACGATGGCTAATTGTGTTCTGAATGAGCGGGAGTATTTTGTGGAGGATGAATGCCATTTTGTCTTTTACTGTAATAAATCTTTAAAAATTTAAACATTCACCATATATTTCGACCACACCTTGTATTTCCAGTGTTTAATAAACACATGTGGCTAGTGGCTGCCAAAGAGGTGGCATAGATATACAATATTTCCATCACAGAAGTTCTTGGTGGATGGCATTTAACAGTTCCTCCTTGCCATCTTTCCTGAGGCTAATGGCATGCACAGTCATGTACAGGATGATTTACAGATTTATAAGTCCTTCTATAGACAAATTTCTTGGGCTAGAACAAGTAGAAAAGAAGACAATTTTGTAAAAAAAAAAAAAAAAAAACAGAGCTGGAAGTTGGTAGTGAATGCCAGGCAGGCAAATGAAATTTAATCCCTGTATCAGTTTTCTATTGTTGCGTAAATTACAGCAAAATCAGTCACTTAAAACAATATACGTTTTATTATCTTGGAGTTTACATGGGCCAGGAGTCCAGGCACCCAGAGCTTGGTTTTTCTGCTCAGGATATCATTTGGGCTGAGTTCTCATCTGAGGCTGAGGACCCTCTTCCAAATTTGTAGCTTCTGGGCAGAATTTAGTGCCTTGAGCCTGGAGAGCTGAGTCCCACAGCATTTGGTTCTGCGTGTCATCCAGTGCTCTTTGCAACATGGCAGTTTGCTTCTTCTGGGTCATCAAGAAAGTGTCTGCTGCTGCTTCTTACATCTCTGAGCTATAATCCGAGGTTTAAAGGTCTCACCTGATTAGGTCGGGCTCACCCTGAAAAATCTCCATTTGCGTTAATTTAGAGTCAATTAATTGGGGACCTTAAATAATTACATCTACAAGATCTGTTCACCTTTGGTTGGAAGGTAGCATACTTCATACTCTGTGAGTGAAATCCTATCATATCCACAACTCCTGCCTGTACTCAAGGAGAAAGGATTATGCAAGATTTGTACACCAACAGGGTGCTTTTTTAAAAAATATCTTTTATTAATACATGTTTGCCATACACAATGATTCATTGTGGGGAGTTGGTACATGTACATAACACATCTTAATTCTGTTTTTTATCTCCTTTCTCTCCTCTCCTTCCAATCTCTTCATCCTTTTCGCTTTTGCAAAAGTTCTACTTCCCTATTTCCTATTATCTCTTTAGTACAGTTCCATAGGATTCAGGAAATGATTTTCCTGAAAAATTTTCCCAAATGATTTTATTTTTTTGACTAGGGAATTTACAAAATGGGACTGTTATGCTTTTAAAAGTCTGTTTACTTCTCAGTTATTTGAGCTCCAATTAACACCTAATGTCAATTTAAACCTTAGCCTTTTTGGTCTAAACATCTTATCTGTTAATACATAGTCTTATGAGGGATAGCTGCATGCCCTTTAAACCTAATTATGCTTAACAATAAAAATGATAACTTGGCATTCATTTCTAATTATAAAGTGCTTATTATAAATAGAAGTAAAATGATAAGAAACACATTGACTATATGATCATATAAAAAGTGTATCCACTCCCTACCATCCTGCCATTTCTCACTCTGCATGGGTGTACTCTTTCAGATTTTTTTATTAAACATATTCAAACATGCATACTCCATGTATTTTATTTTTTTCTTCTTTTTTTTTCTTCTTCCTTGTAGCACAGACACATACAGACATATAAAATCATGAATGCAAAGATTAAACAAGATAGTTCTAAAGGAAAAAGCTATCACAAAGAATAAATGCTCAGCTACAAGTCCTTATCTTCACCCTGTAATAAATTGTTAGGTCTAACCCCGGCCTTACCCTCTTGAGAACTATGGAGAGCCCATCTCTAAACTCACCTGAATCTTTAATCTTTGTTTTATGTCAAGAGCTATTTTCAGACCATTATCACAGCTCTGGTACTTTAAAGCATCGAGTCATTTCGATATCAAAAGGATTTGACTTTGTTCTTTCTAGAGAGACAGACAAAAATGCCTGCTTGAAATAACCAAATGGCAGCAGAGTTGGCTTTTTCTAATCCCAGCTTTCTCCCTGGATTAAGGAGGATGAAGAGGAAATTTTCAAGGAGAAGAGAAATATCACACCTCTCTGAAGTTTTCTGCCTGTTGCAGTACTGTCTCTGGTTCTAGCACCAACTCTATTCCTTGGGCGAGGTTTAAAAGGCCTGAGCCGTATATGTTCTCCAGTAAATCAACTCTTCTGCTGGTATTAATGATAGCTAAATTCTAACTATTGGCTTCTTCCCTTGTTTACTATTATTAAGGTCATATTTGGAGATGTTTTTGTAAGTGAAAACGGATGCTATTGGTAATTAACTTGGGAAAATATGTGTGAAGTGCCCTGTTCCATGCAAACGAGGCATATGGCCTCTATGCTTACAATCAATTATTACCAATGAATAATAATAATTATACTGAACTTTGAGGAGTTACCAGGTGCTGTACTAAGTACTTAAGTTACAGCATTTCATCTATGCTTCATAGTCAACTACCCTTATCAATCAGGTACCATCATCATTCACATCTTACCAGTTAGGAACCCAAAGCATAGAAAGATGAAGTCACCTACTTCCTGTGGCTAAGTTCTCATGCACAGACAAATTGCAGGGGTTTAGAAAGAGTGAATAATTTTGATGGGGGGGTTCTGGATATCAAACTCAGGGCTTGCTAGGCAAGCACTCTACCACTTGAGCTAGAGCCCCAACCCCAAGAATGAATAATTTAATCAGTTAGTTTGAAAACATGGGGGCTGGGGCTAGAATTAGAGAATGAGTGGAAATACACATAAATTCCATAGACAGTGTGGCAAGACTTCAGCTGGGATTATTATTATTATTTGAGGAGAGAGAGGGTTTCTCATCTAGGGCAAGAGGATAAGGGCTAATGGAGTATTTTTGTTGCAGCGTCCAATAGTTTTCCTTTCTGCCCGACGGCCTGTTATTGTAGAGATGAGAACCACCCAGTTACCTCAGGCTCTCTTCAGATATTCAGGGATTTCATTTGTAATATGTCAGGCCCACATCACAAGGCAAGGATGGATAACCCAACTGCGTTAGCACACTCTAATACCATCATTTTGTACCTACACAACTCTTCCTTAGGAGCAAGCCAGGCCCAGTGATTTATGCCTACTTTTCTGTTCAGAATTCCAAGAGTGCTCATTCTTTGTATCCCTTACTTTGGCTGTGAGCTATGTCCCGGACATTTCTTGGATAAGCCTTGTCTCTTCCATTAGGTAGTAAGTGGCTGAAGGACTGTACCGTTTGGTATCTCTCCAAGTGGCTACCACAGTGCTAAGTGCAGGGAGAGCTTCAATAAGAATTTTTTTCCTTTTGTATCAGTTTTATTTTTTCCCTCTTTTGTATTAATTTTCATATGCTGCTGTTACTAATTGCTACTAACTAGGGAGCTTATAGAAACACAAATCCATTAGCTTACAGGAAGTCAGAATCTGAAATGGTTCTCATAGGGCTACCATTTGGGAAGGCTGCATTCCTTTCAGAAGTACTAGGACAGAATCCATTTCATTGTCTTTTCCAATTTTTAGAGGCTATCTGCATCCCTTGACCTTTGGCCTCTTCCTATATTTTCCGACTCAATGATGGCTGATGGAATCATTCTCATACTGAACTATGAAAACCTTATTTCTGGTGCCCTGTCTCCTTCTTCAATTCTCACTCTCCTCCCTATGCATTGTGCTTATGAGGATCTTTTTAATGACATAGGACTCAGCCAGATAATCCAGGATAATCTCCTCATCCACAAGACGAGGTTGTTAGCATCCCTAACTCCATTTTACAACTTGAATTCCCTTGTGCCATGTAATCAAATATATTCACAGTTTCTGGGGATTAGGAGTTGGGGAATTCTATATTCTGCCCCACACTTAAAAAGTTTTTTTTGAAAAATATTCAAATGTGCACTGGACAGAGGTAGTACAATAAATCCCCATTAAGTCTTCTCCTACCTTTTAATTTACTTGATTTTTGAGGATTATTTTGTGAATAATTCTTTTTGAGGATTATTCTGTGATTTTTAAGAATTATTCTGTGACTAATTCTGTGAATTCTTTGAATATTATTTCATACAATGAATACTAGTCAGCTTTATTTCTAAAATATTTCCGTTTCCTGTCGTATAAGCATTGCAATTATAAAGTACTGTTTAAAAGTTATTTTGTAAATTTATTTACTATTAACAATGGTTAAAATAATATAAAGGAATACTTACACACATTTTTAAGGCAGAATATTGCATTTAAAATAAAAAATGAGGACACAGAAAATTCTAGTATTTTGACATCTCTGTACAAAAGAATACCTCTGACAAAAATATTTGTAGGAAATGTTTCCAGAGGTTTTATTTTTATGTCCATAATCTATTTTATATATATTTTATATATATATATACACACACACACACACACACAAACCCTATACAAGCAAAGTTGTAGTTTATATTTTAAGACAATCTACATTATTGAATCCAAGGGCACACTGTTTTAAAGTAGAAAGTGTTCCAATTTTATGCATTTTGTAAGAATGTATAAGATTTAAAAGGGAGAACAATTTTTATTCCTTGATAACACAGTTATAAACTACCCAGATACTGTTATTCATTAGTGTTAACTCCTTACCATTGTCTATTTGTGGAGCACTGTTCAAATATTTAAAAAAAAAAGAGTCAAACTCATAGACATAGAGTGTAGAATGGTGATCACCAGAGTCTGAGGGTGAGGCATATCATGGAAAGGGAAAACGCTGGTCAAAGAACACAAAGTTTCAGTTAGGAGGAAAAGACCCTTGTGATCTATTGCACAGCATGTTGACGATGGTTAATAATCACATATGGGGCTGGGGTGTAGCTCAGTGGTTGAGCTCTTGCTTAGCATGTGAAAGGCTCTTGGCTCAATCCCCCATACTGTAAAGAAAAATGTATCATGTATTTTAACAGTAGCTAAAAATTGTATTTTAAATGCTCTCCCCATGAAGAAATGATGATGGGTATTTGAGATGATGGGCATTAGTTAGCCTGATTTGATTGTTCCACAATGTATACATATATTAAAACATTGTACCACCTAAATATGTACAACTATTATTTATCAATTGAAAAGAAAATTAAACTTTAAAAAAATCCACAATTCCAGCCATGGGAAGTAGTCTGACCTGTGTTCAAGCTTTTGCTGTCAGTTTTTATGACAGTAGAGCTGACTTTGAGTATTATGTATACATGTATGTTTGTATTAGTATACTGCTCATTTTTGGCAGTAGCAATCCACTTGGAATTTGAGGTCTATTAAGTACATTAACTTGGTATGGGTTTATTTCTCATTTGCCCAAATGTGATGTAGATGTTCCTGGTTATGATGCTGCCATGCGTAACTCTACTCTTAGTTATGAACTTTGCACTTGGGCTTCTATGCCCAAGTCTTGGATAGCTTCAATTCTACTCCTGCACGACGGGGAAGAGATGGAGAGCAGAGGATTGCATGGGGCAGTTCAGGGGCCAGGCCTGGAAGTGA
This sequence comes from Hystrix cristata, assembly GCA_004026905.1. Classification (NCBI taxonomy): domain Eukaryota; kingdom Metazoa; phylum Chordata; class Mammalia; order Rodentia; family Hystricidae; genus Hystrix; species Hystrix cristata. Next base: position 71,490 of record PVJO010004631.1, read on the forward strand.
CGCATGTCATGTTCACTGCATTCCATTGACCAGAATCAAGTCATGGGTTCCACGTCCACATAAGAACAGATTGGAAAATATAGTCTTTCTATGTGGCCTCGAGCAAGAGGAAGCTATGTGGTCAATGTGTAGTATTAGTCTCTGCCATACTTTGTGGAGAGGGTTTTCAGATATTAGATCTGGAAGAAGCCTTCTCATTCCACATCTTATCTTACAGAAATGGAACATGAGGCACAGTTCTGGGGGATCCATTGCATAAGACTCTAAAGTTCTAGGCCAACATGGTAACGCTGTCTAGAGAGAACCTGGGATTAGTTTAGACCCTTTCTGGCATCATCTAATCCAGTCTACTATCTAGTGGAAAATGGAATGTCCTCCTTGTACAACTGACATCCTTACAATGAAAATCGATTCTTTTTAATTTAAAGAATAAAGAGAGGTATAAATTGCAAATACTAAGATAAATGTATAGTGGTACCTTGGTTCATGAACACTTTTGTTTGTGAGCAATTTGGTTCAAAAACAGAGTTTGGCAAAATTTTAGTTTTGTTTGTGAACTCGGCATCAGGTGGCAAACATGACCATGGCCATCTTTTCCAGAATCGTGGAATGAATTAAGTTAGTGAACCAAGTTACCACTGTATACATAATTTTCTAATATTTTAAGATAGGTTTGAATTTTCCAGTTATGGACTAGTTTTATTTTATGGTGCTGAAAGTATTTTTTGTTCATTAGTGAGTTTTATTAGCATTAAGTAGCATTTTTGGAAAATATGCATGAAATATAAAACTAAAATCCTGAATATTCATACTTGTTATCCTTTCACATCTTCTGTAAAAGTTCAGGGACACTGCATTTGTGTTCTGCATAACCAGTATTTCCATTAGTATTCACATTAGCAATACGCTAGCGAAAATAAAATTTATCTGGAAGCTGAAATGTTTCCACATTAAATTTGAGATTTTCATTTTCTAGAGTATAGCATTATATAACTTCAACTCTTATAGTTTTGTTCTTACCATGTGGTCAGTTCAACACATATATACATTACACATGTAGAAAGATTTGGTTTGGGGATTTATAATGAGGTGGCAAATCGAAAATTATATTAAAAAATTTACAAGATTATTCCCTCTCCTATTGAGGAGACATCAAAGATCTGTTCATGGGTATGGTAGGATGAGTACGGTTACTACTTCCCTTCATGCTATTAGCTCTGAACTAGGTTGTTCATGTTGTTAAAAAATTCTTGGAGTGCTTGGTTTTCCCGGGTTTTGTCAAAACTCTTCATATAGTCGTATGCCCCCATGAACAGGAACCTGTAATAGGCTACGGCTTATCACAGCTATATTGATAGAAATGTAGTGTACACATGTTATAGCATATCTAGGGGTTCATATAATAACCATGACAACAGCAATAGCAATAACTAAATACCTAATTATAATTAGTGAGTTGTAATGTGTCAGCCAGTTGTTAACTGTTCCTTGTGCTGTCCTAAGTGGTTTCCACATATAAGTTCATTTAATCCTCAGATGTGAGTGAGTGTGTGAGTGTGTGTGTGTGTGTGTGTGTGTGTGTGTGTGTGTGTGTGTGGTGTATGTGTGGTGTATGCATCCACCTTTCTTTCTTATGTTCCTTTTCCCAGAAACCTCCAGCAGACTTCCCCTAAAATGTCACTGGCCAGAACTACATCATTTGACCATGGCTAAACCAAATCATTTACTAAGAGGATGGAGACCAAGTATTTTGGCTCAGATGTGAATCAAAACTCTCCACTTAGGAGAGGTACGTTACATTCAGAGAAGGTTGATCAAAACCTTGGTTGTGGGAGGGAGGAAGGGAAAGGTGTGGTATTTCAGTAGGAAACCAACAGTGTTCAACACAGTAGCCAGGGAGAAAGCTGAATTGGAGCCAATTTGGAGGCATTCTTTAAGCCCTAAATATTAAAGTGAAAACAAAATTCAATTAGTATTTGTACCAGCTAAATTAATGAACATTAACTAAAAATGCTGAATTTTTTCTGGGCCTCTCTAATTAATTTCTTCTTAATGGTTTGCAGTATAACTCCTGGCAAGTTAACTCGAGCATTTGGCATTTTTTCTCTGAATATGACAACTCAGTAATGAGACTTTTTAATTCAAGAAACCAGAGCTGTCATTCTGTGCTCTGCCTTAGTTCATTCCAGATGTTCTTAGTTCGATTTGGTTCATTTCTCCCATCTCCAAGATCCACTGAAAACATTGAGAAAGCCTTTCTACTCTGCTATATCAGATGATCAGAGAGCTTGGCACCCATGGACATCATATGGACAATAACATTTGCATATCTCTTTTTTGGTCTACTTTTGAAACCTCTTCCTTCCCTCTTGTTCATAATTCTGCCCAATTAACATTAGCACAAATTTTCCTCAGTCTTTCCAGATATCATGGACTACCTCAAATTCGCACAACGGTCGGGATCTGTGAGAGTTGTCAAAGTTATAGGCATTTCTTTCCCTCAGACAGACAGACAGGTGGATATATTTTTCCATATACATTTATCGTAGTTAAAATCATATTATAATAGAGCTTTCGTAAATGGAGGGGGAAGATGATCGGAGGGAGGGGAGGGAGGGCAAAGGGACAAAAAAAAAAAAAGAATTGAGATGTGTTACGTACGTGTACAAATCCCCCATGATGAATGTAATCATTATGTACTGCCAGCATGTATTAAATAAAAAAGAAAATCATGTGGTATATAATTGTTTTCTGATTCTTCACCCAGCATTGTTCTCAGCTTCTAATTGTTGAATTTTCTATAAATCATTTTGGACCTTATCTCTGCTCTATGAGTCTAACCCTCATAGGTGAGTAATAAAGCACAGTAATGTGTTTCTGTCTTTGCGAATGACAGTCGAAGAAATCTACTATATCACAAATACTGCAAACTCTCCTATTTTGTACCTTTGGGTACTGTGCACTTAACAGCGATGTAGTTAGTCTACTTTGGAGTCAACTTCCATGCTGTTTTTCCAGCAGCAGATGAAATTAATTTCATTATTTTCTCATCAGATCTAGCTTTTGACTCGAAGGATAATACATGGGGTGAACTGTTTTCATTAGACTTAACTTCTAATAGCATTTGGCTTTTTTTTTTTTGAAAGTTTACCTTAAACATGAAGATCGACCAATAAATACTGATTATAATATTGAATAAAGAATGCTGTAGGCTTGTTCAACTATTATGCTAAGGGAGTTTTAGGGACTGAAACTTGCTTATTGTGAAAGGTCGGTTTCAAATCCAGCTTCATCCTCCAAAGCTTTTTCTAATCATTGCTGGAAGTGATCTTTTCCTCCTTAGCCCAGTGGATTACTCATAAGGCAATTAATTATTTTTATGCAAAGATGTATGAAAAAGTAGGGCCAGTCATTGCTAGCTGACCTAAACATGCAGCTTGTGTGCTATTTAGTTCTCTACCTTTATGCTAAGCTGCAGCTGCAAAGGCAGTACTCACAGGAAACACACACCCATGCACTCCAGAAGCTATTTTATACAAGTAGGTTTTATAAATAACCACAAGCTCTTCTTATCTAGTGAATCAAACATCCAAGCTCCTTTGCATTCCCCGGAGAAGTGTGTACTCCCTGGAGGAGTGCCAAGAGAGAAGAGAGAAGCAAGCGTTCAGGTTCACTCCCCTGTGTCTTTAACCCTAAGCTGCCAATGTTGCTGTGACAGGAACTCCTGATTACTGAATTTCTTATTTTAAAGAAGAAAGTAGGATGGAGATTCCTTGTATTGTGTTTTATCTGCACTTCTGGAACTAAAATGTTCTGGAAAGAGAGAGAAAGAGAGACAGAAAGGGAGGGAGAGAGAGGGAGCGAGAGAGAAACATCAGACCACATTATTCATTATCAGGGGAAGAAGATTGTAAGAGGAATTCTTCGGCACAGTGCTATTCAAACTATATTTTGAGCAAGAATATTTTCTTCTTTATATTACCACATGTTGAAAAACACACACTTGAGCTTTTTGATGGCAAAGCTGGAGAAGAAGGAGGCTTCTCGATCTAATGATCATGAATATTCAGGTTGGTTAGCACTTGGAGCTGACCCACCCGTCTGTTCAACTTCTCTGTGATGGGTGTGGATGTGTACAGAGCCTATTGCAGGATAGACTCTCCGTGTTGAATCCTGTCATCCTCTCCATTTCTCACACTCAGCAGAGTAAACTTGCACTACCTCAACTCTTGCAATGTCTTTCAAACCATTCATCTCTTTTGCTTGGATTTCAAGGACTAAAGTGACAAACAAAATGCCAAATAAAGAAAGATCTTACTCTGCAGGGAGAAGGGAAGGTCCTTCTCTTGAGCTATGTGCTTGGAACTTGTATAGGGCACAGGAAATGGTCTATTTTCCCTCACTATTTGGGGTAAGGTTTTCAGTCTTTCCTCAATCCTGCCTGTCTCATCTGCTTTCTACCATCCAGAGTTTATTTGATGTTTCCGGTCTAATATTGTTACCTTTTTGATTTCTCTGGCAATGCAGAACCTTTTTCTTTTCTCCAAAAAAAATCTTTTCAATAATTTCGAGAGGACCTTGGGAGGGAAGAAGATAGATTTGTGTGTTCAATTCCCTTTTTGAAATTTAAAGCCTGTATTTCACTTTATCTCTTTTTAAAAACACCTATTAGTGGAAGCATACTTCATACCTTATCTATTAGAAAGAGAGAAGTCAACTTTATTAACTATTCTAGTTTAAGGCACTTCCTAAGCACTTTGCCCCAATTATCAGCTAACCTATCTGATTACATAATCATCATCTGAGTTAATGGTCAGACTCTCTTGGAACTCGTTGGGTGCTTCATCCTCACTCATGCCAAATAATGATTCTACAGCTTTTTGTGATGATTTATGGTCTGTATTCTTTGGTGATGTCCTTTCCAAATATTATTATTACAGAGATAAACTACAGTATTTAATATAAGCACATGAACTTCATAACAGCATCAATTTAACTACTATTGCTTCATTAGATTGGTCTGTTGAGCACAGAAGTATAAAATATTTCTGGTTAGTAAAATTGATGGTGAGCTAGTACGGGCCACTTCAGCTGATATTGTCCACTTTAGAAATGCTCTATTACCTTGTAAATAGCAATCCTTTTTCAATACTGAGATAACAGCCACACTGACTATCTGTATTCTACCTGTTGTCAACAAAGGCACTTTCTATAGTCTATAAAGTCATTTATTTCTTTCTACTTCTCTATTCTACTTGGAGTGATTTAAGCTGTAGGCGCACATGGGATTTTTCAGTTATACAATCTAGCCCCATTAAATATAAAAAAATTAGAAAATATCAATAATTAATTAAAAAGGATCAATGAGCTATTCTCCACTTGGTACAGCTACTTGATACTGTCACAGAAACACTGCTTACTGCACAGGAATAATAGTTCCTACATTTCTCCTAGCTTTATTGAGGTCTAATTAATGAATAAATGTTGTATAAATTTGAGGTATATAATGAGATGGTTTTGATACATGTATACACCGTGAAATGATCAGTCAAGCTGATCAATACATTCACTGTCTCATGTAAATACTTGATGGTAAGAACACTTGTGATCTATTTTCTTAGCAATTTTGAAGTATACAATGTATTATTACTTACTATAGTCACCATGCTGTGCATTAGAATTCCAGAAACTATTCATCCAGTGAAACTGAAACTTTGTACCCTTTGGTCAATATCTCATTTTGCCCACGCCCTAGGTTCTTGCAAACATCACTCGACTCTCTGCTTTTATAAATTCAACCTTTATAGATTCCACATGTGAATGAGATCATATGGTACTTGTCTTTCTGCATTTATTTTATTTTAATTAGCGTATTAATCACAGTCATATCCATGTTATTGCAAATGACAGAATCTCATTCTTTTCCATGGGGGAGTATTATTCCATATTCCATACGTACCACATTTTCTTTGTCTGTTCATCAGTAGCTGGACACTTAGGTTGTTTCTATTTCTTGGCTATTGTGAATAATGCTGCAATGAACATGGGAGTACAGAGAGCCTTTGGACATATGCCCAGCAATGATTCTTCTAGTTTTAATTATTTTGAGGAACCTTTACATTGTTTTACATAAAAGCTGTACTAATTTACATTCCCACCTACGGTCTGCAAGTGTTTCTTGCCAATACTTATTATCTTTCATCTTGTTGATGCAATAGCCATTCTAACAGCTGTGAGATGATAACTCATCTTGGTTTTAATTTCCATTTCCTTGAGGATGAATGTGTTAGACAGTTTTCTCTTTTAGGGGAGGTTCTATTATTTTATAACAGCTTATTCTTTTAATTAGTGCATATTAGTTATACAAACTAGTGAGTCTCATTTTGCCATATTTGTACATACATCCAACATACTTGGATCATTCTACTAGCATTCTCCCTTTCCTATTCCTCTCCCCACCACTTATCCCTGTCCTCTTCTCTGTACTTTCATACATCTCTTTTTTAAAAATCCCTATATTCCTCATATGAGCAAAATCTACAATATTTAACTTTCTGAGTTTTAGAAAGATTACTGTCAGTATAACAACATCCTTGAGACAATGAACTTGCAAAGAGAAAATGTTTCTTTTGGCTCACAGTTTTGGGGGTCCCATCCATGATGGATTGGCCCCCTTGCTTTTGGCCTGTGATGAGGCATCACATCATGGCAAGGGCTTATAGTAGAACAGATTTTCTTACATCATGAACCAGAAAGGAAAAAAGAGTATCTTTTCCCTATTTACTGTTCTGATACCTGTGTCAAAATTCAGTTGACTTCAAAAATGTGGGTTTGTTTCTGGCCTCTTTATTCTGTTATACTGGTCCGTGTGTCAGTTTTTATGCAGGTGCCATTCAATTTGATTACTCTAGGTTTGTATTATAGCTTGAATTCAGGAAGAGTGATGGCCCCAACTGTGTCCTCATTATTCAAGATTGCTTTGGTTATTCAGGGTCTTTTGTGGTTCAAACAGAGACAATTTTATTTCTTCTGTTTTGATTTGGCTGCCTTTTATTTCTATTTCTTGCCTCAGTACGTTGAATAGAGAGTAAACATCCTTGTTTTGTTCGTGATCTTAAAAGAAAAACCTCCAGCTTTGAACCATTGAGTGTGATGTTAACTAGGAGCTTGTTATTTGTGGCTTTTATTATGTTGAAGTGTATTCTTTTTATACTAAATTTATCATGAGTTTTTTCAGTCATAAGATATTGAATTCTGTCAAATAGTTTATCTCTCATTTCTACCTTTCCTTCTGTTAATGTTCTATATGACATGTATGAATTTGTGTTGTCGAACCCCTTGCAAGACAAATGAACATTTTATAGGTTGTTGATTTCAATTTGTTAGTATTTGTTAAAGATTTTTGTGTCCATATTCATCAGGGATATTAGTCTGTAATTTTCTTTTCTTTCAATATCCTTGTCTGGTTTTGGTATTAGGATAATCCTGTCCTGAAAGTGTTCTGTCCTTTTCAACTTTTTGAAAGTTTTTGAGATTATTTGGCATCGGTTCTTTAAATATTTAATTTTACCAGTGAAGCCAACGGGACCTAGGCAATTCTTCGTTGGGAAGAATTTGATTACTTATTTAATGTCCTTATTCATTATTGGTCCATTATATTCCTATTTCTTCCTGATTCAGTTGTGGTAGATTTCATATATGTAGCAATTGATCCATTTCTCCTAAATTGTCCAATTTGTTTATGTATATTCATTGTGGTCTCCTATGATCCTTTGTATTTCTTAGTATTAATTATGATGTTTCTCTTATTTATAATTTTATTTATTTGAATCTTCTCTCCTTTTTTCCTGGTTAGTCCTGGTAAAGGTTTGCTAATTGAATTTATCTTTTCAAAAGAACAACTCTTAGTTTCCTTGGTCTTTAGTTTTTCTACTCTGATGTCATTTATTTTTACTCTCTCTAATCTTCCTTGTTTCTTTCTGCTGACTTTGGGCTGAAGTTTTTGCTTCTTTGCTTAGTTCCTTGTGATATGTTGTGGCTTGTGTTTAGATGTCCCCCCCAAAGCCTCATGGGGTCAGGGGTGGGGCTTTTTCAGAGGGGGCTGAATCTAGAGCATGTGACTGATTCATGGTGCAAGGATAGGATTAAAGGTGCTAAAATGAAGGGCAGGCACTGCCCTAATCTCAGTAGCCTAGATAGAATATAAAAGGGGCAGAAAGAAGTTGTTAAGGTCCCTAGCTTGCTTTGCTACCTTCTGCCCACCATGAACAGTTTCTCCTCTGCCATGCCCCTCTGCCATGCTACCCTGCCTTGGAGCCAGCCAGCTATAAACTGAAACTGCTACAAACTGTGAGCTAAATAAACTTTTCCTCCTTTAACTTCGGGTGTTGGGTATTTTGTTTCAGCAATGAGAAAAGTAGCTAATACATGGTATAATGTGGGTTCTTATTTGAGACCTTTAGAAACTTTCCTCTTTCTTAGGTGTTTATCGCTATAAACTTTCCTCTTTATGATTATGTTTGGTGCTTTTCATAAGTTCTGTTATGTTCTGTTTCCACTTTCATTTGTCTTAGTGTATTTTTTATTTCTCTTTTGATTTCTTAACCAATCAGTTCTTCCAAGTGTATGTTGTTTTATTTCTACATATTTGCATTTTCCTTTGGTTATTGGTTTCTAGTTTTATACCATGTGGATGGAAAACATATTTGATATACTTTCTATCTTCTTAAATTTATTAAGATTTGGTTTTGCCAAAAATATGATCTGTCTCCATGAATGTTCCACGTGCACTTGAGAAAAATGTATATTCTGCTTCAGTGGATAGATTGTTCTGTATATCTGTTAGGTCCAATTAGTTGGTAGTATATTCAAGTCCGCTGTGTCCTTATTGATTTTTTGTCTGAAAGATACATGTAGTGTTAAAAGTGGATTACTAATGACCTCTATTATTTTTTATTGCTAGTTCTACCTACCTTCAATTTTGTTAATATTTGCTTTATATTTAAGTGCTCAAATGTTGGGTTCATATATGTTTACAATTCTTCTATACTCTTGATGATTTTAACCTTTTATGATTATATAATGACTTTTTTTGTCTCTTTTGATAGATTTTGCTTAGAAGTATATGCTATCTGATATATGTATGGCCACATATGCCCTCTTTTGGTTTCCATTTACATGGAATATCTTTCCCCATGTAGTGTATTTTTGATTTTTGTTTTTAATTCCATCAGCCACTCAATGTTTTATTGGATAATTTAAGTCATTTAAATTTATATTAGTTATTAATATGTAAGTTCTTAGTATTGCTATTTTGTTAATGGTTTTCTGACTGTTTTGCAGTTCCTTTTCCCCTTCTTTGTCTCTTTCTGTCTTCCTTTGTGATTTGATGATTTTTTTTGTTTACTCTCCACTTTTCTTTTGTGTATCTGTTATTGGTATTTTTTATTTGTGGTTACCATAAAGGTTGCATGGAACATCTTATATTTACAACTATCTTTAACTATATCAGTTGTTAATCTGATAACAACTTAACTTCAGTCATGTATAAAAACTATACTGCTTCCCTCATTTTGTTCTTGATGTCACATTTTACATCTTTTCATTTGTGTATTCATTGACATATTATTTGCTTATAGTTATTTCGAATATTTTTGTTTAAACAATTATACTTGAGTTTAAAAAGGTCTTAGGACACTTAGTGGTGTTAGAGTATTCAAAATCATCTTGAAGGCAGAGGATATCTTATTCATTCATCCCTATACTTCTTAAACTGCTATAAGGACAGGATCAAGTATATTTCCCTCTGTACAATGTAATTCTATTTTGATGGTCTGTCAAAGGCTAGGCAGGGAGAGTTTTATATTTGGTGCATCTTTTTAAAAGAACATTATGCTCTCTTTCATTAAGTTTCTGGCAACTAAAAAAGACATAGATATCATAGTCTGTATATGCACATATATATGTATGTATGAGGTGTGATAAAAAATATAGTGAATATTTAAGTTAAAAACACTTATTACACTAAAAGGCACATGGCTATTAATCCCGCTTAGTACTTCCCCACCCTTCAATCACACGTATCCCATCATCCTTATCATTTTCTAAAGTGGTTTTGAAAGTCTTCTTTAGGAGTATCTTTAACTGTGCTGTTATTGCTGCTTCAATGTTCTGAATCCATTCAAAATGTTTACCTTTTATGGTCATTTTGCCTTTGGGGAAGATCCACAAGTCACACAGCATTGGGCCTAGTGAATAAGGGGATTGAAGACACATCATAATGTTTTTATGAGCTTGCCTTTCTGTTGGATTGCACTCATCAGCGGCATTCACAGTATTTTAATCATACCTTGTGAAGATACTGACGAGTGTCTTTGGAAGACTTCCAGAACTTCTGCAGAAAGTGGCAAGAATTATGGGATAAGTGTGTTCAAAGCAAGGGGGGATTTTTTTTTTTTGGGTGCTGGGGATCGAACTCAGGGCCTTGTGCTTGCTAGGCGAGCTCTCTAACCACTGAACTAAATCCCCAGCCCAAGGGGGAATATTTTGAGGGGGATTCATGGTAATGTACCTTTAACTATAACAATTTAAACAATTTAACCATTCACTGTATATTGTGATCATACCTTGTATACCAATAAAGTACTGTATACAGTCATGTAATAAAAGTACAAAAATTGTTTAATTAACAGCAACAATCTCTTGTTCCACATCTCTCAGTTGTCAGTACTGTTCCTCAGAGGAATACACTTTTTAGCTCTTTTAACTGTTTCTTCTGAGGGCTACTAATAAATTTCTTAAATAATTTCTCTGCAGTTTCATTTTTTTTTGACTTATTGGTGTTGTATGTTATACATCTTTACTTTCTGCTCCTCAATATTTCTCTGGCATGGGGTTTTCACCCTTTTTAGCTTCTCTCCTGATTACCTTTGTAAATTTAAATAATAGCGTAACAGCTTTATTGCAGATTTCGACCACTTTGGACAGTGTTTCTGAACTATTGATCTTGCAAGACTTTGCTAGGCAGGCCTGCTGAACAACTGTGACCCTGGAGATATCTATTCATTGCTTTCTTGGGTTAGTTAAATTCTTTCCTGGATTTTGCTTATTGCATTATATAATCTGTTGGCTTTCTAAGAGGAGCATGAATCTTGGCATGTTTTAAAATTTCAGATTATCTTTTTCTTACCCTTGAGAACTACTTCATCTGAGTATAGGGTTCTAATTTAAAACTTATTTGACCCTGTGTTGTCATCATTGGCTGTTGATGAGAAATTGCTTATCATTTCTTTGCAGGCAACCTAATGTTTACTTTTAAAATCTTACGGAAGTTATGAAATGGTCCAATGATGTGTTGACATGCAAGACTTTTAACATTTTTATTCTGTGCTGGGCACTTAGTAGGTTGCTATATTTGGAACACTCAAACCTTTTAGCTCTAGAAAATGCTCATTTTGTTTCTTCTGCCAATTCCTCATATTCATTTTCTCAGTTTTTTTTTTCCAGAACATCTATTTTGTTAGAGGTTAGACTGTCTGTATTGTGTTTCTGTCTTTCACATTTTCTCTCCCAGTTTTCTTCTTTTAGTTTCATTATGTTTTGAAGATTTCCATTATCATATTTTAATTATATTTTAATTTTATCAATCATATTTTTAATTCTGAAGAACTCTTGTTCTCTGCTCATACATATTTTATAGCATCTTAGGTTGAGCTGTTCAGAAGTGACTGTAATGCTTTGGGTTCCACAAATATCAAATATGGGCGTTTTGTTTCATCTTCCACACTAGTTTTCTCTACTTGGTTTCTTCGATTTAATCTGAGAAGAAACTTCTTTCATTTTCCTGGAAGGTGAATACACGCCAGCCTGTTCTGCATATCTATAAAAGTGACGGTAGGTGAGTTGGACTCTCTTGCTTTCAGAATTTAAAAGAATCATGTTGCTTTTCAGTCTTTCTCACTCATGTCCTCTGTTGTGCCTATTGTTTCTGAGTCCTGATGTTCCTGATCTTTGTTAATAACAGACCACTTTCACTTTGTCTGCTAAATTTTTGTGCAAATTCTAGTCTATGGCTTCCTTACCTCTGGATTTCGTTCTTCTAGAAATTTGGTAGTATTTCTTATCTGCATTTGTCCCTCCTCTACAACTTCTTCTCTTACTTCTTGTGAATTACTGCTTTGCTATTCTGGCACTGTGATTTTTGTTGAAGATTGGGAAGAGAAGAAGGTAAGACCATGAGTTTGAGTTGAGTTGGAAATTGTAGGTTTCACTTGGTTGTAAATAAGGCAAAATGCGGAGTTTTTGTTCAGTGGTATAAAGTTTCAGTTACACAACATGAATGAGTTCTAGAGATCTGTCATACGACATTGTACAAATAGTAGTGCTGCACTGTATACTCAAAACTTTGCTGATAGGAAAGTCTCATGTTATGTTTACCACAAAGAATCTGTAGAAATAAATTGTAAAAATTTTTAAAAATAAAGTAAGGTAACATCATAGGGGATTTTCTTTTGGCAGTCACTTCTGTTCCTCAAGCAATGATCAGTGACATTTTCAGTAATTGGAAATGTGTCTTTTAGGCTTGTGAGAACCAGCTTATCTCTATGAAATGAGTTTTGGATCATGGTTGTGTGGAATAGATAAAGAAAGAGAAGTTGAGTGGAGACAGGAATTCCAGGGGCCACATCAAACAAGATTACATAAAAGGATGCAGAGGGGAAAAAAAAAAAAAAGAAAAAGAAAAAAAAAGAAAAAAAACAAACCGGTAGATTCCGAAGAGGAACATAAAACTAGAAAGTAAGGGCAAATGAGATCACATTTAGAGATAGGTGGAAGTAAATGTTAAGAAATACTGCAAAAATCATTAGATGTTGCTTATGTTGCTTCTTAAAGGAGATCTTCCCACACTACCGAAAGATTTTGAGATGTTCTGATCTAATGGAAAAAAATGAGGAAAACATTCCACTGTTCTTTGCTCTGCCTCTTTTAATTTGGATTATTTTAGCTGCAGGACTCTGGAAGATTAATCAAACAACTGTTTCATTTTCCAAACAGCCTTCAGTGTATTTCACCCTCTCACATTCTTATTCAAAATTCAATCTATCCCTAAACAATAATATACTTGATAAATAAGAGGAAGCCAAATGTGATTAGCCTTGTCCTGAGAAACAGGCAAAATATTTCAGGGCTATTTAGAGTTAGTCCAAAATTCAACTGGATAGGATCATTTTTTATGTTGGCCTGGAGTCATCCTTAGTACCAGATGAATATTCTAGATGCAGAGCTTTGTTCAGCTCATGCTGTTCTTGGGAACCTTCAGCAGCTCCTAACCAAGTACCAAGTAGAGATTGCCGAGGATGAACTTTAAGACTTTTCACAGTCTTACCCTATTGTAGACTTTAAGCACTATTCCAGTATTCTGTCCTATACCTACATACACCTGCCATATGGACCCACCTGCACACACATCCATCACACTGAACACATCCCCCTTGTACATACTACTGCACTCCCTCACTTACCACACTCCCTCTCCAATTCACACAAACGCAGATGCATCTTCCAACACCGAACGCAGCACTCAAACACACATTTACCATAATGAACACAAAATTTCCTGCATTCCACATATCGCACACATGTCCTGCATACAAATAACTCCTACATTCTCCTCCCCATGCAACAGCCGTCACAGACAGCTGGACACAAACACCCACTCCCAAACCCTGCACCTCTCCTCTCGCACAGCATATGCATGCACAGACCCTTCCCCCATTCTCTACATTCCGTTGCTCTTTGCTCTGTCATTTTCTGTTTCTGAGCTTTTTCTCAAGGGCTTATTCTCAAGCCGGAATCAAACGCCCTTTCTCAGGGCTATTCTCCTTGACACTCTACCCATGAGTGTTGATTTTGTAAACATCTCGCCAGGCCAAACTGAGGGTATACTAAAGCCATCACGTACCAAGCAAAGTCTTTAGCTCTATTTGGACTTGCTGTCTTTTAAGTCTCCATCTGGTCTGGAAATGAATAGGGTGTGCCAAGGCCTATTAGGGTCCCAGGGTTGTCCCAAATCCTAAAGTCCTAATGCACCACCAGTCAGAAACTTGTTCTCAACTTTCCTCCAAAGTTCCCTTTAGTGCTTTCGTGACATCAAAATTATAATGAGTTTTGGTGATAATTTTTAATGTTTCTCAGGGAGATTGAAATGAATAGGGATATTTCGGCCAGCTCCTCTACCCTATTTTGTGCCCAAAATTTGAGCTTCTATCACATCTTCCCTTGCTTATTTTGTAAATACATATAAAGAAAAGACTACTCAGACGTGAATAACATAGTGAACAAATAACAGTGAGAAAGTAATGAGTGGAATTGATACCACAGAAAATTGGATTAGTAAAAAAGAGGACAAACTTCCAAACCTTCCAAACACAGAAAGCAGAGGGAAAAATAAGAGAGTGGTGATAGAAAATATGGCAGAGAGGTACAATAGCTATAGGCAACAAATAAAAGACAGCTAAAAGACAGGTGAGAGCATGCTAAGCAAAAGCAGTATTGAGGATAAACACATGGGGAGAATGTTTCTGATCTCAAGGAAGTCATTCAGTGTAGAAGATAAGAACATTGATTGGATTCTGTGAAAAATTAATAAAAACCGAGTCACATCAGGAAAACAATTAAATGTCACAAATAAAGAATTCTCTCATTATTAAGCCTCTACATCCCACCAAAACCAAAACAAACGACTGAACCTAATGATAGTTATCCACAAAAGAACAAGATCAAATTATTAATAGTGTTCTCCAAAATACCAAGTTGAAGAAGACAACAGATCACCAACCAAAAAGATGAGAGAGGACAAGGGTATGAGGTAAGAATTATAAATTAGACCAAAGCACCAAATTTTTATTTGTCTTTGAAAGAAGTGGCATATGTTTCTATCTACCTTGATCATGTGTAGATCCAAGGTTCACGCGTTAAGAAGCTTTTAAAATTTATAGTGCCCATTTAAAGAAAAGAATAAAATTTAGGTATGAAAGTAAATGGGTATTTATTTAGATGAATGAGTAGAACATGTTAAAAATTACAAAAAAACTGACATAAACACAATAATTGTATTTCCCAATTACGTTTGTTGACAGTTTATAATCACAGACTATATTGATAAGGGGCATAAAAACAAGACAGATATATCGTTCTACTCTTGATGTTGCTGGTTAAGTCCAATGGTCATTTCATTACCTTCCACTTATTCACTTAATAGGAATTGGTATAGTTTGTTTCTGTCTATGTGAAAATTTTCTCCTATCTTTTTGTATGGCACCACATTTCTGTTTTATTCTACTTTACTAACTGATCTTTCTCCATCTTTTTTGCTCATTTCATTTTTTTTTCTTTTGGATCTCTAGATATAGAGTGACCCAAGAATTGGATCCTGAGCCACTTTTGCTGTTCTGACTATACTGAGCTTGTAGGTGATTGTATTTCACTACATGATCGTAAATAGCAAAGAGAAGAAGGACCTCAAATTTATATCCCCAACCTTGATATCTCTGCTAGCCTTCTCACTTAGCAGGACATATCCAGTTCCTACAAAAGATCTCTGCTTGGATGTCGAACAGACTTCTCAAATCTGAAATGACTGAAGTACTGTACAGACCTCATTTCCCTTTAAACCTGTACCTTTTCTACTCTTCTGATATTTAAGCAAATTACACCATCATTTATCTAACTGCTCAAGCCAAAAGCCTCAGAATAATCCTTGATTTCTCCTTTCCCCTCAATTACCTGCATTGAATCATTAAATCAATCCTCTCACCTCTGCTTGCAAGATAGCTTCTCAGTATGTCCATGCCCTTTTATCTCTTCCACCACCACTCTAGTCCAAGTCCCCACTATATTCTGCCTACACTTTTGGAATGTCTTCTTCCCTCTCTGCACCCATTCCCTATAGTGTTATCTACCAACAGTAGCCAGGGTGACATTCTGAAAGTGTAATTCTTATTGAGCCCAGGCCTAAAATCCTTGGTGTGCCAGTTTTTCTTCTAATAAAATCCACATCATTTACCTTGCTTAACAAACCCCTACATGACCTGGGCACTGGGCTTTTCCAACATCAATTCCCAACATTTTGTCCTTCATTTACTATGCTTGGGTCACACTGACCTAAGGTAACGTGCAAAATTAACCATGAACGTGTGCAAAAGTGTGCATAAAATAAAATAGGAAAGAGTTGCCATATTCAACATTTTATGCAGAGAATATATGATACTTAGAGAAAGAGGATTTAGATCTTTATCTTATGTACCATACTGAAATATATTTCAAATATGTTAATAGTTAAGTATAATAAAACCTAATAAAACATAACCTCAAAGTGTGGTGTTATCACAAGAATAAATAGAAATATCAGATTGCCCACAAGTAGAGTACTACTGAGTATATCAAAAGTGATATATCTGCCCAAATTGAAAGGTCATACTTAAGATATAGCACTCAGTTAATATTTTGTATACTCAAAAATGTATTTTTCTTGGACATTTCCTGCACTGCTTCCACATTCATGAGCTCAAGAGCATTGACAAACATTCACTTGTGATTTTTATATCTTCTAAATTTTGTGTCTATTATCTTCATAATTAAAATATATACTATAATTAATATGAAACTAATATTAAACCCCAATTACAGACCTATAAACATACTGGAAAATCATTTATAATCTGACTTCTTTCTCATTCAAATCAGTGCAAGACTGTATATACTAGGCAGATTTCCATTGCTGATCCAAAATTCCCCAGATAAATTATGTGGAACAATTTACTTTGGTTCATGGTTTCAGAGGTTTCAGTTCATAGCCAGCTGTCTCTCTTGGTTTAGGCTTGTGGCAAGGTTGAACATGATACTGAGGAGTGAGTGACAGGGGAGACTGCTTGCCACATGGCAGCCAGGAAGCAAAGAGAGAGGGGAGGCCATGGTCCCGCAATCCCCATGGAAGTCCACATGGCCCCATGGAGGCCACACCTCCAATGAGCTAACTTCCTTCCCCTAGGCCCCACCTCTGAAAGGTTCCACCACCTCCCAACAGCACCATCACTGGGGAACCAAGCCTCCCACATACAAGCTCTTGGCATGGATTTAAGATCCAAAACATAACACTGGGCATCCAAAGACTTCTCTAGTAGTCCCTGGGATAACGCTTTGTGTCTATTCCATCAATTCTTCCTGTATTGTGTTAATGAAAAGCTTGTAGTAGAGAGTTGATAATGGATAGGGTATAGGCTTTGGAATCAATCAATTCTAGACTCAACTTCTAGGTACATAACTTAGCATCTCTTTGATGTGGTCAATTTACCATCTGTTCTGAAATGTATTCATAAAATGGGGATAAAACTAGGATTCTCATGGATATTAAATAAGGTGGTAGGGACTGGGGATTTAGCTCAGTGGTTAGAGTGCTTGCCTAGCATCCTCAGGGCCCTGAGTTCAATCCCTGGCATCAATAAATAGGGTGGTATATATAAAGCATCTAGTCCTTAGAAAATAGTTAATACAGATTAATATTCTTTCACTGTCTTCCTCCTGTCCCTCTGGTGTTGAAACCAATTTGATAGCTAATATTTAGGTGTTCATCAGGATCTAGTTGTTAAAATTACTTGTTTTATAAACTGAGGGAGTCAGCTGGCTATTTGTGAATTATACATTGTAAGATGGAGATTGTATTTTCCACATAGCATTACATAGTACATGCTGGCAGAACAATAGTGCAACTCAGACTCAGTTCACAAAAGTGAGGCTGATTTCTTTCTGATTTCTTTCTAATTCGATCACCTTTTGCTGAGTTATCCTGCAGGGACCAAACAGCTCCCAGATATCAGTAACTTGCAACAATAAAAGTTTTTCACTCATCTTTCCCAGCATTTACAGGTCAAGTGCAATTCTATTTCATGTTGTCTTCACTCTGGGAAACGAACTGAAGGAGCAGGCCCCTTTTCAGACATGCCAGTCTCAAGACAAAGGGAAAGGGAAAGAGGAGAACCACACGTCCTACAATGGCTCTGAAAGTTTCTGCTCAGAAGTGGCACATGGTTTTTTCACTCTCGTTTCATCAGCCAAACCAAATTACTGTTCCTTAGCTTGATGTCAGTGCAATGAGAAGTATATTATCTTGCAGGGATGACTCAGTAATAAAATTCTGGGTTGAGGGCAAGAGTAGCAAATGTAACAATATAATCTAACACAGCTGGCGGGTCAAATATACGGCTCTCATGTGAGGTAACTATAGAATTTCTGAAGCTGAGGTAAGACAGCTCTAATTCAAGTGAAATGGTGCAACAGGTATACAAATTAGTCATTTCTAAACTTTGTTAGTGTTATCATTGTAGAGTGTTACCCCAAATTTTTCTTTTGGTGCTTTAATACTTCAGAATACATTTTCTGTTCTGGAGACATGCCTTCCTTCAATTATGATGGAATGCTATACCTGCTGGCTCCTTAAACAGTCTGGACAAAAATGGCTTATTTGTGAATGGTACTTCTGTGTATTTGTTAGAACCACAGTTGAAGGTATTTCCCACTCTACTTCTCAGTGCTCCTTACACAGAGGTCCATATGATATCACCAGACAGTTTTGTTTTTCTGCAGAAATAAAGCTTGTTTCTGTAGAGTAATGTGTATACAATGCTTCAGACACGACTAGAGAAAAGATTCACCATATTTCTCTTGTTGGACTGTCATTGTCAGAAATCTTCCTGGACAATTCATTGCCCAACTACAGTCACTGGCTTGATTCAACTGCCTGTAGTTTTTTTTGTTTTTGTTTTTTGTTTTTTTTCTCTTTTCTCTATTGGCTTTGAATAGTTCCTGTTCTACTTTTCCCCCTGATATCCAGATTTACAGTTTTAAAAAGTAACCTGTCACAGATGTTTTGGAAAATATCCCAAATAATGATTCCTGAAAAAGAAACCATAAAATAGAATGATAAACTTAAACTAGAATAAAGTGTTTTAGTTTATGCTACCACATCTGCAGACAGATAGAGCACATTATGCCCAACATAAATGCACTAAAAAAAAAAAAAAAGAAAACAAAAGCAAAAACCAAAAACCTCCTATCTCTTAAGTCCTAAACTGCAAAACCATTGAAAATGGTGCACATGTATCATGGAGTATTATGTGTAATGTTTTAATTTGTCAGATTCTCCAGCTAGAATATAAATCTGATGAAGACCAAAAGCCATGTTATTTTTGCAGTCCTATGTAGATCCAAAGGGAAGGAAATATTTTCCTCACCAAGAGGACCTTGTTATATGGTAGAACACATGGAGGTTACATAATTTGTCTAAGATCACACAGGCAGAACTTGGCAAAAGTGGAATTAGAAATGAATGTTGTGTCATTTCAGAGTTTATGCATTTTGTCTTCTACCGGTATTTCCCAAAGAAATGTAATACAGGTAAAATTGATAACAGAGGAGATGTTTTTGGCTAATATATGTAAAGCTCTTTACATTTAATTAAATTATTTTAAACAGTTGTTACTCTTCTGAATTGATAAATCATAGTTGCATAAATATATGATGTATAATATGATGTTTTCATGTCTGTATAAATTGTGGAATGGTTAAATTCAGATAATTAACATAGTCATCACCTTGTGCACTTCTTTTTTGTGGTGAGACTTTTGAAATGTATTCTTTCAACTATTTGGAATACATAATATATCATTAACAAATCTAGTTACTTTGCTGTGCAATAGATCTCAAAACTTTTTCTTCCTATCTTTCTAAAAATTTTATATCTTTTGACCAATAACTCTCCAATCCTTTCCTTTGTCTCTGCTAACCCTTATACTCTTTTAAAAAAAATTTTATGAGTACATATTTGCAGTACATAATTTCATTCATCGTGGAGAGTTGGTACATGTCTTTCTATGTCACCTTCCTTTCTGTCTTAGTCACTTTCCTGTCATTGAGGTGCAATACCCAACACCCACGTCTTAGAGGAGGAAAGGTTTGTTTTGGCTTATAGTTAGTAGAAGTTTCATTTCACAGTTGTGTGGCTTCAAGGAAGGACAGCATGGCAGAGGGGCCTGGCAGAGGAGAAGCAGCTCATTTCATGGCAGACAGGATGCAGAAAGAGATTAAGGGAGAAGGGAAGAAGAAATAAACCGTTCTAGGCCACACCCTCAGTGACCCACTGATGACTAATCCACTGATGATTATCATGCCTCTATGATCTAATCATCTCTTAAAAGCCTGATCTATGTGCACTTGAAATTTTGGGGAGTGACATCTAGATATAAAACGTAACATTCTACCTCTGGCTCCCAAAAGACTCATACATATCTCTTTATGCAAAATGCATTTAGTTTATCTCTAAGAGTTGTCAAAGTCCTAACAGTTTCAGCATTACTAAAAAGTCCAAGTCCAAGTCTCCTATGAGACTTAAGGCACACATTTTTTATGTGAGGCCCTGTAAAAATAAAAAGGAAAGTTAAACACATCCAATATACAAAGGTATAGGGTATACATTTCCATTCCAAAAGGGAGAAATAGGGAGATAGAAAGGAATGAGATTAAAGCAAGACAGAAACCAAGCAAGGCAAACATTAAATCCCATAGTTCAATGTCCAGCATCCTGGGCAAATTGTGGTGAGATGTGAACTCCAAGGAGCTTGGGTGATCCCACCCATATGGCATCACTGGTGTTTATAACCCTCGTGACTTCTCTCTTAGCCTGGCTTTGCTCACTCCTTGTGGTTTTCCTTGGACATAATGTGTTCCCATCTTTTCCAACATCCTGCTATCTCCACTGCACTTTTAGCTTCACTCTCACAGCTTCAACCCTGCAGGGTGCCCTGGGGCTCTCTTCTCACAGCAAAGTCTTTCGCTTTTACAATTTTGAGCCTGTGAAGGGAGAGGTCCTGCTGGTTCCTGTGATCTTTTCAGGCCATCTTTCCTATTGTTCTGTTGTAGATTATTTGGCTTCATTTTAGCAACCAAACTGTCCTGTTCTCCATCTTCACAGGCCCCAACTTTACCAAAGCTTCCCCTCTAGCCAAACTCAAAACAATATAAATCATTCAGCTGGGCAACTTGCTTCTAATCCACAATGTAGTTGTCTAAAATTTCCCAACAGTACTCAAACCATAGCCTGAATGTTTGGCTGCCTAGAAATTTCTTTTGCCAGATTAATTAGCCTGCCACCCTTAATTTCAGTCTCCCACAAAGTCTCAGAACAAGAGCAAAAGGTAGACAAATTTTCTGCCATAACATGATCTATGTGCACTTGAAATTTTGGGGAGTGACATCTAGATATAAAACGTAACATTCTACCTCTGGCTCCCAAAAGACTCATACATATCTCCACATGTTCTGGAGTCCAACTGCCAGTGGAATACTTGTTCCCAAGTGAAACGTCCTGAGCCTGGTCTTTACCAGCTATATTTTTATCACCCTTCTGGTCCTTTGAGTTCAGGCCGGAATCTTCCTTTGAGCTTGGTTTATAGGATTCTAGGGATGCTTCTCAAGATGGAGTCTCAAAACTTTTCCAAACCCCTCTGGAAAACCATTTCCAAAGGCTTCTGTACCACATGGTCAGGTAGTCACAGCAATGACCCAAACTCTCTGGTACCAAAATCTATCTTAGTTACTTTGTCATCAGTGAGACACAATACCCAACACCCACAAGTTAAAGGAAGAAAGGCTTAATTTGGCTTACAGTTTGTAGAGGTTTCAGTCCATAGTCAGGTGGTTCTAAGGCAGGGTAGCATGGCAGGGCATGGAAGAGGAGAAGCAGCTCATAGCATGGCAGAAAGCTTCCTAGCAGGGAGAGAGCATGAAGGGGGAGGGAGGAAGAGATAAACCTTTCCAGGCCACGCCACCAATGACCCACGTCTTCTGACCAGATCCCACCTTCTGACATCAAGTCAGCTATAAGCTTATCAGTCGATTCATCCACTGATGATTATCATGCCCCTGTGATCCAGTTACCTTCCCAAAGCCCCACCTATGAGTGCATGAGGCTTTTGGGGGCAGCTAGATATAAACTATAATACTTTCCCTCTTGCTCCCTCCACCTCTTTGTCCCTTTCCCATTTGCGAAAGTTCTATCCCTGTTTCTTATTATCTATCTGTTATTTTGCTCATTGATTTATTTATACTTTGTGTTTCTCATATAAGAGAAACCGTGCAATATTTGAACTGTTTATCTGGTTTATTTAATTTAACATTATGCTCTCGAGGTGTATCCATCTTCCTACAAATGACTCAAATTTATCCTTTATAGCACAGCAGTACTCCATTGTGTGTGAGTACCTCACTTCCTTTATCCATTCATCTGTTGATGGACATATAGGCCATGCCAAGATTTATCTATTATGAACTGTATTGCTATAAAGATGGGTATTCACGTTTTAACTTTAACATTTTGGGGAAGATATCTGGAAGAGGAATCTCTGGGTCAAATGGAATTTCTAGTTTAGTTTTTTGAGGCATCTCCATACTGAGTTTGATAATGGTTGAAGGAGAGAATTTCTACTGGTGTAACACTGTCAACAGATTCAATAGATTCAACCATACATCAATCATCAACTTGAAAACTTGTTTTGAAGTGTTGAGGGAGTTTGAGAGAGTATTTGTATAGGGAAGAAGAGGTATGAAGAAGGGTGGAAATGTATTTAGAGCTTGAGCGAGGTTGCGAGTTTGTTGGAACCTGTTAATATATTTGTAGGCAGCTTTGTTTGGATTTTCTAAACCCAATTTTGTCATGGATTAACTCAATATGTCCTTTAATGGCACTGTTTAAGTTATAGTACTTTTTAATTCTTATTCTCTAATATACTTATATGGGCCTCTGTTATATTTATGCCATTGGATAAGAGAAAAGGAGGAAGAGGAAGGCAAGAGATAATGAGATAATGAGGGCGATAATGAGGAAGAGAGGAGAAAAAAGAATAGGGAGGAAAGAGTAAAAAATAAAAGAGAAGCAGCACTAAAAGAAGGAACAATTCAAAGGGGAAAACCTTCAAGGGTAAAGTAAAGTATAATAACAAAAAATACCAATAAAGAAGCAAGAACCAGTAGAAAAAAAAATCGAAAGAGAAAAAGTAAACACAAATCAAACAAAGATACAAAGAAACAATAACTACAACAATTTAAAACATAGATTAAAAATAAAAGGCTTCACACAGTTGTTATAGCATTTGCCCAGAAGTCCACACAGCTCCCTCTACCCTGGAGTCACAGTCTGATTGTGAGCAACCCAAGTGTCTTCCCCTGTGGACTAGTCTACTTCCAGCTAGAATCCCTCTGGATAAGTGTCCTGGTTGCAAGCTGTACTCTGGGCGTGGCCCGCTGCAGGCCTCCCTGGATCTGATTATCTTAATCTATTTGGGAGGTAAATATCACGAATGTGTCTGTATTTTCTCTCCAAAGGGCTTTCTTACCTAGTATATCGCCAGAAAGTCATCAGCCCGGGTGCCATTCACTCTCTGTCTTTCTGTCCATGAACTGTTATCTCTCTCAGCCCTGTGCTCAGAACCTAGTGCTCCCCCGGGCTTGGCCGAGGGCCCCCTTTGCCACTGCAGGGAAGGACTTCTCACTGCCTCAGGCGTGTCTGGTGTTTAGGGGAAACAATGGGAGAGTGCCGGCTCTGTTCTGGCTCTGCCGATCGCCCTCTGACTCGGGCACCAGAGTCTCTCCTCTCATAGATCTCCCCTGTTCCACTCTGCTCCTTGTACTTGTCACAGACCTGGTTTTCACTGCCTTCTGCAGTCCCCAGCTAGGAGGTGCTGGGGCGCCCCCATGGGAGCCAGCCAGAAAACGCGGGTAGCGTGCCGAAAGTCCCACAAACGCAGCACTCTGTGGTGTCGGGAGGAACGGGCAGCTTACATATTTCTGTGTCAGGCAGCCTTCTCTCTCCCACATTCCCGACGCTCGCAGGTACTCGAGTCGTATTGTTTACAAGACACAGGTATCTGGCATTTTGTTCTGCCCCATTTTCCTGCTTTCAGCTTCTCGGAATCCTCAGGTTGTGTGCGTCTCACTCATTGTGCCCGGTACGGAGGTTCAAGTAGTTTTGAGTCTATTCTACCAGCCAAGCCATCGCCGAAGAGCCGGCCGCTTCCTAACTCTCCGAAGGATCCGAGTGTACGCTGTGTCTGGGGTGGGGGTTTGGGGTGCAGTGATCCAGGAGCGGTCGGGTTTCCCCTCACATAGTCCCTGTACCCTAGTTTTTAATCCAGCCAGATTTTCTTTTCTTATCTCCTCCCATAATAGCCTTTATCTTTATCCTGTCTCTGGTAGCTGCTTTTCTTCAGTGCCAATTCAGTCACTCACCCTTGCTGTCGCCCCCTAGGAGGCCATCTCTTTATTCTCTTTACTTCTGAGTTCAAGTTTTCTCCTTATATATTCATTCACTGATGCGATGAACATGACAGTACAGATATCCATTCAGCATGTTGATTTCAATTCCTTTAGCTATAGACTCAAAAGTGGGATTTGTGGATCATAGAGTAGTTCTAATTTATTTTTTTCGGAATCTCTGTACTATTTTTCATAATGGCGGTACTAATTTACATTTTCACCAACAACGTGGGTTTCGTTTTTTTCAAATCCATGCCCCTCGCTTTCTTTTGTCTTTCTTGTATGAGTAACTTTTACTGGAGGGAGCTGATATATCAGTGTGGTTTAAATTTGCGCTGTTCTTCTGATTAGTGATACTGAACGTTATTTTTATGTACCAGGTAGCCATTTCTGTGTTTTCTCTTGGGAGATGTTTGTTCAAATCTTTTATCCACTTTTTCATTGGGTTGTTTTTTTGCCATTGAGTTTGGGTTTCTTATGTATTTTTTTATTTCTTCTGCGACGTATGGCTTGTAATTATTTTCTCTCATTCCCTGTGTTGTCTCTTCGCATTGTGAGTTGGTTCTGTTCTGTGCAGAAGCTTTTCTGATTGATAAACTCATCTATTTTTTACTTTTTTGCTTTCAGTGTCACATCCAAAAAAATCAATGTCCAGATCAATCAAGCTTCTCCCCTATATTTTCTTAAGCAGTTTTACAGTGTCAGTTTTTGTGTTTAAAGTACTTTATGTTAATTTTTGTATGTGGTCTGTTTCATTGATCAATATGTCTGTTTTTATGCTAGTATCATATTGCTTTGATTATAGTCACTTTAAAATATATTTTGAAATCTGCGAGTATGATATATATGGCTTTTTTTTCCATTTCAAAATTGTATTGAATATTTGATCTTTTGCATTTCCATGAAACTTTTGGAAACATTTTCCACATTTTTATTAGTATATGTTTACTGTACAAAATGAATGCATTCATCATGGGTAGTTTGTACATGTACATAACACATCCTAATTCTTTTTACTTCCCCTTCCTATTTCCTCTCTTCTCCTTCCTTCCATCTCTAGATATCTTTTGCTATTTCATGAAAAATGCTATTAGAGTTTTGATCGAAATTGTATTTAATATGTGTATTGCTCTGCATAGTATGGACATTTAAGGATATTAATTCTTCAAATTTAAGAACACAGTTAAAAAATCGAGAACTTTTCCTTTAAAATCTAGAACACAACAAGGTTGTTTGATCTTACCATGTCTTTCCAACATAGTATGGGGAGACTACGACAGAGCAATTAGGAAACAAAATATATCCTGACAGGAAGAGAAGAAATCCAATTGTATTTGTTTGCTGATGACATGATTTTATGTACAGAAAAATGTAAAAATTCCTTCAAAAAAGTACTAGAGCTTATAAATAATTTCAGTAAAGCTGAAGGATACAAGTTTCAATATAAAAACCAGTACCTTTCTATATACTAATAATGAGCTGTCCAAAAAGGAAATTAAGAAAATAGTTCCAGGTATAGTAGCAAGAACATCAAAAAACAAAACTTGTGAGTTTAACTAAGGTGTAAGTTTAACTAAGGAGGTGAAAAATCTGTGGACTGGAAAGTATAGAACACTGATGAAAGAAATTAAAGAAGAATAAATAGAAAGCTATCTTGTGCTCATAGATTTACAGAAACTTTTTAATTTGAAAGTTATGCATTTATTTTCACGTGCAGCAAAATATAATTTGCACAGACGACTTCTAATTTCATGGGTATTATGGCTTAAGAGGAAGAGAATTTTATTTAAGTAGAAAATGTGGGTCAATTTAGAGAACAGTGCTAGGTAAACAGTAATATGGGTGGCGTAAGGGACATGGCAAATAAGCTGTGGGTGTCGTAGGAATGATTGAGATTTGGGAAATACAGTCACATTCTGTTGCCTTACCCTGGAAATGAATGAAGAAACATATTTTAAACTCTCATCTCTTTGTGGTTGATACATTTATCATATATTTGTCAAATGATGCAGTATATTTAATGTTTGCTGAGCCTCCTCTATTGCTAGAAATCTTTGTACCTGGGGGGGAAAGATCAACAGAGATGTTGCCTCCCCTCAGTAAACTTTCACAAGGAGCTCCAATACGTGAAATCAGCCACATTCACTAAAGAAATTTAAAAATCTGTGAAAATTTTTGCCTACCAAGTCTAAACAAACATTTCTAAATTTCATTATAAGTTTGATTTATCTTCTATTGTGTGCCAATATTTTCTTCGCTTTAAAATAGCAATTTTGATATAAACCAATTCAGCTGTGCTTTCCAGTCACTCAAAGGTCAGCTATCAGCTCTGATTAAACTGGGTGTTGTCTCTGCTTTTGTGATATCAGCTTTAAAAGCAAGGATGCCAGAGACCCAGATATCAGGTGAAACCGTGTGCTATAAATAGCAAAGATAATAAGACACTTCAGCTTTCTGCTAGTAAAACTTTATATAGGGGCTCAGTGACTAAAATTATAGGCATTTAGAATGTCAGGAAGGGGAAAAACCTTATTATGGTAAAATAGCACAGAGTTTGCCTCTCCGTAATAGTTATGAGTTTTACCTTGCTTAAAATAACACGATTTTATGAGGTTATAATACTTGCTGGAAATTAAGAGGAGTACTGCATTTTGCAACTCATTAAGTGTTGATTACGTAAGTATTTCTGAGCGAAGCATCATTTGAATTTTCCCCAAAAAGCAAAACTGATGGTTTCTCTCTATTGCTTTTGTTATTATTTTCTCAACTATGTGTTTATAATGTGCATAATTATTCTTAGTTATTACCATGATGGTTCATTTTCATATCTATTACCAATCTTAGATCTGAAAAATAATTTTGCAAAAGAAGCAATAGAGAAATCTATATTGTGTTAGCTGGAATTAGCATTTATGTATATTTTAGTTGATTATTCTATAGCTAATTTTCATTATCACTATGCTATTTTCTCTATCATGTCTAAATCTAAAGATGCATTAACATGAATTAATTTAGTTTTCGGTGGAGAACACTTTAAGCAATGGTTATAGCTTTGTTAGTTATGTCTCCAGATGGAAAATGATTGAGTAACGATAGGACCTGTGATAGCTGCTTCTTAGTCTGAACACCAATTACTCCCATAAATTCCCCAGAAGATAAGATATTCAGAGTTGGTGTGAGTAAAGGAAGATGGGCTAGTATTTCCTGAAAGAATGAATGTAGATTAATTAACCTAAGTATATCAGTTAAGGTCTAATCAGGAGACAGAAACCACACTGATTTTGGAGCTGAGGCAATAAATTGATAGCCAGCAGACTAGCTATTGGCTTTCGCCACTTCAGGAGCTTTGTCCCTCTGCTTCTTACCCTCCTCACCTTGTTGAATTTTAAATATAGCAGTGGGATGAACCTGTTAAAGTGAAAATTAGGTCTTGTCATTCCTCTTTATAAAACCTTATAGTGGCCCCCATTTCACTTGGAGAAAAAGCTAAAGTCCTCATGTCTACCAGGACACATACAATCTGTGTCCCCCTCCCTCATTTCACTTCTCTGAGCTTACCTTCTACTTCTCTTCCGTTCCTCACTTGCCACCCATGCTGCAAAGTCTTGCTGTCCCTCAAACATGCCAGGCAGCCCCTGCTTCCCACCTTGCACGTGCTGGGAAGTACCATAGTACTTGGCTTGTTCCTTCATTCCCTTTGGCCGACTGTCACCTGCTTAGTGAGGTATTCCCTGGGCATCCATTTCATATGGTAACTTGCTCTTTACTCTTCAAATCTGTCTTGTTTGATTATGTTCCTTTCTCTCTCTCTCTGTCTCTCTCTCCTCACATCTGGAATTCTATATCCTCATAGTCAGTCCTGCAGGCATGAACACCATCCTTCTTCAGGCACCTATTCTATACAGTTTTAATTTTTGCAGCATTCTTAGCTATCCGTAGGAAATATTCAAGACATCTTAGGTCTTTTTCTCCTTCCATTGCTTTTCTTCTTGTCCATTTCTAAGATCAGGGCTGCTTATTGTGTCACTTTTTTATTCTCTCTGCTCCAGCTCATACCTAAGCATTTCTTAGTTGAGCTACTGTAATGACATCCTAGCTATCTCAAGTGTTTTATGCAATGAGTTTTGCAATTTGTAGATATTCTGATACCGTTCATTGAGCACTTACTATATTTCATATGTTATTTTAGATAGTTTTCCTTTATCATTAATTTTTCCCCCAAAATTGGGAGTATAGGACTGGTAACAGTTCATATTTCACAGGCAGGACAAAGTTCAGAAAGGTTAAATGGCTAACTCTTGGTCTCAGAGCTAAATAGTGGTAAGGTTAAGTCACATGAATTTGTACCACCTCATGCATACTTCTCATAAATTTTCATAAATTTTCCAGATCCTTTTGCAAAATGGAACTTTGAATCGTGATATTCAAAGATCTCCCTAATCTAACACTGCCATACTTTGAATTTTTAAATCCTATTTAAGTGCCCATAGTAATCATGTTTCAGATTTAACAAACTACTGCCTCCTGCCAATATTCTCGGAATTGCAATGCCCCTATGAGTTGGCCTTTGCTTTCTCTTTGCCTAGAGTTCCTCCTTCCCTATCAAAATTCCTATAATTTGTCAGGCTCTGGTTAAGTACTACTTCCATCTTTTATTTTTTTCCCTGAAATATGCAATTTATTTGTATTTTTTACCAAGAACATGTATTGGTACATTACATACATAATGATCACATTCATCATGGTTATTTTGTACGTGTACATGATGTATCTTGGTTTCCCCCCTGTTCTCCACCCCTCCCTTCTGTTCCCTACTTCCCTATTTACAGCAGGTTTATTTATATATATTTTTATATTTTCCCTTTTTTCCTTTCCCCTTTCTTTCCTTTTCCGCTTCCTACTTTCCCCCCTTCTCCCTTTCTAGTTCTCCTCTCTTTTGAATATTATCTTCCTTTTCTATGATATCTACCAAACCTCTTTGTCCTTATTTACACTTATGGTTTCTCATCTCAGAGAAACACTTTGATGTGTACTCATGAATGTCTGATTTATTTCACTTAAGAGTATGTTCTCAAGGTGCATCCATTCACCTACAAATGACTCTAGTTTATCCTTTTTATGGCAGAGTAGTACTCCATTGTGTAGAAAAATCACATCTTCTTTAGCCATTCATTATTTGTTGGGCATTTAGGTTATTTCCAAGACTTAACTATTGCAGATTGTGTTGCTATGAACATGGTTGTGCATATATCGCTGTGGTATGATGATTTTAATCCTTCTGGGAAGATACCAAGCAGAGGAATAGCTAGGTCAAATGGAACCTCTAGTTGAAGTATTCTGAGGAATCTCCACACTAATTCACACAGTGGTTGGACCAGTTTACATTCCCACCAACAGTGGGGGAGGGTTACTTTTTCCCCTACAGCCCTACCAGCATTTGTTATTGGTTGATTTTTTGATAATCGTTGTTCTTTCAGGAGTGCGATAGAATCTTAACATTTTTTTGGTTTGCATCTCTCAAATGACTAGTGATGTTGAACACTCTTTCATATATTTATTTGCCATTTTTGTTTCTTCATCTGAGAAATGTTTATTCATTTCAGATGCCCATTTTTGGATTGGGTCTTTAAATTTGGGGAGTGTGATTTTTTTGAGACTTTCCCCAATGTCTCTTGGGCAGGATTTGTGGCATTTTCTTCTATGTTCTTACAACACTCAACATTTATTTCTAATATGTATGTCTTCATTTTCACTTATAATACAGTTGTTTATATATTTGTCTCCTCTCTCCAGATGAAAACTTCCTGTGGCCAAGGACTATGTTTCATTTATCACTTAATTTTCATCACTTAGCAAAGTGCTTGGCATTTTGAAGCATCTTAATAAAAGTATGTAGTATGATAAAAGTGCAGTGAATGTTTAAATTTTAAAAAATTTATTGTACTAAAAGACTCATTACCATTGGCCCCCACCATAATACTCCCCCTCACTTTGAACGCACTTATCCCGTCATTCTTGTCACTTTCCGAAGCAGCTCTGGAGTCCTCTTTTGTGTCTTTAGTGGTGCTGTTGTAGCTGCCTCGATGTTTGAATCAGTTTACCACGTTGATCTTCTATGGTTATTTTGACTTTGGGGTAGAGCTGGAAGTTGCACGGTGCTGGATTTGGTGAATAGGGTAGAAGAGGACACACTGTAATGATTTTAGAGAACTGCCCTGCTGTTGGATGAGACTTGGCAGCAGAACTCACAATATTTTTGATCATACCTCACAAAGACATGAAAAAACACTTCCAGACCTGCTTCAGAAAGTGGCAGGAATTATGGGATAAGTGTATGCAAAGCAGGAGGTGGTATTTCAAGGGTGATTAATGCCAATGTGGTTTTTACTGTAATAAATCTTTAAAATTTAAATATGCGCCATCTATTTTGATGACAAATGTTGGATGTGGGATTAGTACCAGTTTATTTTAAGGTTGTAACTCCATTTTATTAGATTAATTGCTATTGGCTATGATTAACATACTCAGCCAAGTCCGTCCACTCAGGGTTAGGAATATTCAGGTCCCCAAGATGCTGAGCACACTGAAGATTATACAGTAATTCACCCTTAAAATGGGTTCATTTTCAATGGTTTCATTTACCTGTAGTACCTTGTTCCAAAAATATTAAATATAAAATTGCAGAAATACACAATTCATACGCTTTCAATTGTGTGCTGTTCTGAGGAATGTGAAGAAAACCCACGGCACTGTGAATGTGAATCACCCCTGTCTAGTGTATTCACGTTGCAAACACTACCCATCTATTAGTCACTCAACGATCACATCAACTGTTACTATATCACAGTGCTTATGGTCCACTCACCCTTATTTTGCTTGATAACTGCCACCAAAGTACAAGTTCAATAGTAGTGATGTCAGCAATTTGGATACATAAAGAAAAGAGGCTGTGAGGTGCTTTCTTTAAGTAAAAAGGTGAAAGTACAATAAGAAATTTTAAGAGAGAGGAGAGAGAGAGACTATATTCGCTTATTTTTGATGACATTGTCATAATTGTTCTATTTATTAGTTATCATTGTTAACATACCATGCCTAATTTATAAATTGAACTTTGCTATATGTATGTAGGTATAAAACAGTATAAATAGGGTTCTGTATGATCCACAGTTGCAAGCACCCACTGGGTCTCTTGGGAAGTATTTTCTGTGGATAGAGAGGGGGATACTATATTCTAATTATCTGCTAGTGTATATTCTTCCTTGTGAGGTTGCCTGGCGAGTAGTGAGCAGGTGTGAAGCCCAATGACTGTGACTCAATGAATGGTTTTGAGGGAATAAACGAAGGCCAATAGGACCTATACAATGTCTGATATTCTACCTGTTTTGAAAGGATATGTTTTTTCTCATCAGTGGCCAATGTGATTTGGTTTAAGCATTTGAGTCAGTCTACAGTAAGTTGCAGTGTAATTGGTAGAAAAAGGAGCATATTAATTGTTCTGTAGAGGAAATGGACAGCTTTGGACCATAACAGTGATCAGAAGGACTCCACACCTGTGTTTCTTGCTACTTCCCGTATACACGCAGCCTGCAACGGATGGACTGGATTTTGGCCAGCATAGGCACATCTGTGGCTAATGTAAGTGTAAAGATGCATATTTCCTTCCCATCTGCTATTAATTTCTCATTTTGAGAATATCAAATTCTGAAGGTTAATCTTAACAAAAAAATGATAGGAGTTTTGATATTTTACAAGAATAAGTACATTGAGGAAAACTCACCAGAAGCAAATTCCCTTCCTTCCTTCCTTCCTTCCTTCCTCCCCCCCTCCCTTCTTTCTTTCTTTCTTTCTCTCTCTCTCTCTCTCTTTCTTTCTTTCTTTCTTTCTTTCTTTCTTTCTTTCTTTCTTTCTTTCTTTCTTTCTTTCTTTTCTTTTCTTTTCTTTTCTTTTCTTTTTGAGACAGGGTCTCCCTATGGGTATAGGCTGGCCTTGAACTCCGTATGTAACGCAAGTTGGCCTCAAACTTGTAGCCATCCTTCTGCTTCAGCCTCCGTGCCTGCCTCACAAAAATGTTATAAAGGATAGCCTGTGACACTGCCAACATAATGCCTATACCTTTACTTAATTTGACTGAAAGATACGAAATACTTGCATGCATAAAGCCTTCAATAGTTAATTTTTTTTCTCTTCTGACATCAAGCCACCTGGCCAGGATTTTGTAAACTAGGTGACTTTTTGATTCTCATAAACATGACATTTTAATGAATAGAATAACATGAAAATATGTATCTGTGCCAACATATCTGAAATATTTTCTATCAAATCGTGACCTTTTCTACTTGAGGTAATACCTGAATCTCTTTTCTTTGTGTTCATAAAATGTACAGAGAATTTCAAATGATACAATCTGTAAAGTAAAAGTAAGCTTAGTAAGATTGTTTAAACCCAGATGTTTATTCAGAGATGGCAATGGCTAGACATAGCTGCTGACTGAAAGTGGAGCCCGGCCCTGGATTAGTTTCTCTAAATTACCTTCCAGATGAGCGAGGCCACAGGGCAGATCAAATGCGTTCATAAGGAAGAACATGGAGAAGAGTCAGAAGAGGTCCCTGAGGGCTTAGATTATAGTTCACAGGATGTTTACAGAGCATTTTCTCCATTTCTTGGGAATGAAAAGTAAATATTAAGGATGCCAAGACAGTGCGTACATATGATTTGCGAGGACGCTCCCAGAAGTGCTCTTCTCTTCTTTTCTCTAAATTCCTAGACAAGTCTGACTGTATCTGATTCAAGCTCCCCGTACCTCTCATACTTCCTCCAGTTGGGGTACAAATAGCTGCGGAAACCATGAGAAACAGGAGTGCTATGTTGTTTCTCCCTCCTTCGTATTGCAGCACACACAGAAGTAAGACATGAAGGGACTACATCATCCTCTTATAGAAACCAACTTAAGAGAAAGTCCAAAAGGGTAAAGTAAACCAGATTTTTCCCTTAAATAGGATAACAACTCTTCCCTTCCTGCTTGGCAAATTCTTCCTCCCATATTAGAAACAAGATCAAGTGGCTTACACTGGGAAAGTCTTGCTAAGTCACAAACATTTCCAGGATGCCATCGGCCTTCTACTGTCAGGCACTCTATGAAATAGATGTGCCGAGACATGACCTTTACTCCCAAGGATGTAGCAGTCTGGAAGGGAAGCAGGCACATGTACTAAAGTGCCACTATTTTAGTGAGATTCTGCTGTAATTCAGATACCTACAGAAATGTAATAATGAAAACATTCCTCAGCCTGGGAAAAAGTTCTGAGGAGATGATCAAGGTGAGTGTTGATGTTACTTAAGAAAACAAAGACAATTTGTTAAAAGACTTCAAAAGATATCTCAAGGACTCCAAGAGCAAGGAACTGACAGCAGAATTTGAAGTGCACCAGGATTCTTACTTTCTGCTTCTCTATCTCTATCTCATGCTGTATCCTTGCCTCTGTCTTTCTCTCTGTCTCTCTCTTCTTTTTAAACCAGCTACCGATACTTTAAAATTTCCATATAAAAGACAGCCTCTTCAATGGACTATGACAGTTCCCAGTCACTAGAGAGTGCTTTCTGGAAAAGAGAATGTGATTGGCCCAAATTGAGTCTCTGTCTGCCCCCAATGCCATATTCTATAGCAAACAGTCAGGGTCATGTGCCAGGAACATAATTACTGGTCACGAAGCCCTGGATAGTGAGGGAAGTTCATGGTTAACAGTGGCTGCACTGACACTAATAAAAATTAATTACACGAACATATGTAATAAATATGCAACATGACTGGAACCTAAGTGTGAAGTGGAGGAAGAGGCAGAAGAAAAGGTATAGTAGGCAGAAACAAAAACAAAATTTTGAGGGCTCTGAAATTGGACTTTATCATATAGGGTAAATCATTGAAGAAGTTCCAGCAGTGCTACGATAAAACTTTGCACAGAAACAATAATGTCTAACAATATTGGATGAGGAAGAATAACTGCAGAAGAGTTTGGAGAGTATTACTGTATATTATATAACAGTTTACTGAACATAATGATACAATAATTGTATTCAATAATACTAAATATAATATTATATATCCTTTATTAGATATAATATTGTACATTAGTGTATATTATTAGAACTTACATAAAGAACTAGGATAACTTGAGTACGAGCTATATGTCAGATTTCTCCCATAGAATATACGTCATGTTATTTAATCCACACAAGTTCCGACTGAGGACTCATGTAATATTCTATAATAAGAATATTTCTCACCCTGTCCATGTTTTACAAAGACTCTGAGGCCCTTAAAGGGTACATGTCTTGCCTAGGATAACACATGTAGAAGAACAGGATTTGCTTCCGCACAGTCTGAATGCACTTGGTGCTCTTACAATGCTGTGATTTATGGCTCTTCAATACAACTACTCATACATGCCATTCTAAAGCTCAAGGACACCAGTTATCGTTATTATCAGACTTACTACTTTATATTGCCTGTCTGTCTTTTCCTGTCGTCTGTGAACTCCTCAAGGTTTAAGAATGGAGTCTGTCTCATTTCTGCCCCTAATGCCTACCACAGCACTGGACATTTTGTAGTCTCAGCGAATTTCCGGTTCTAGTCTTTTCCAGGCCTCTGTGAATTTAGGTGTGGCCATGCAATTATCTTTGGCCAATGAGTGAGCAGAAGGATTCCATTTCACTTTTATGTGAAGCCATTTTAAAGTCACAATACGATCCTCCTTATTCTCTTCTTTGCTGTGAAAACCTGAGGTATCAGGTTTTTATGGGATAATTATAAAATACTTGAGGCTCTGCCATCCTGGGTCCCTGATTCGCCATGTGGAACAAAAACACCTCCCTCACCTCTGCTGAAATGTATTGTACAAATACCTTCAAAGTGAAATAAACTTTTATTAATTTAAGCCACTAAGTTTTGGTGGTTGTCTGTTACTGCAGCATAACCTTGCCTATCCTGTCCAGTACAGTGAGTAATAATCAGTAGCACTAATTATTTCTAGTTTCCATTCTCCATATCAGCACTGTTTACACAATTACCAGAATCTCTTCTGAAAGAGGCAAGTTTGGAAACTGTGGTGATGAGAAATCGGGAGCCATACTATTTCTCTATCATTGGAAGAAGCAGAAACTGTATTTTCCTTTTATCAATATTCCTAATAATGACTTCAACAATCTGAATTTGTGAAACTCCTCATACATCAGGCAACTAGCTCATTTCTAGACACTGTCCTAGATCCTGGAGATATATCAGTGGACAAAATATTTAAACATGTGCTCTTCTAGAGTTTACATTCAAGTCAAGGAGACAAACAAAATGGATACACTTCACAGTACATTAGAAGTTGTTAGCTGTCATGAAGAAAAGTAAAAGCAGTGATGGGGATAGTAGAGCTGAAGAAGATAGTGAGATTAAAGGGTGACATTTTTAAATAGACGAGGCAAGAAAGGTTTCATTCAGATGAAGGTGAAAGAGAGCCTTGAAGCTGTCTAAGGGAAGGTTTCAGGCCGAATGAAAGCAAGTGAGAGTTGTCTGAAAGAGGAGTCTCTTTGGTGTTTTTAAATTATAGTGACCATCTCACTCCAGAAAGAACTACGTATATGGAAAAATCAACCAATAACAAATGCTGGCGGGGCTGTGGGGAAAAAGGAACACTCCTCCACTGTTGGTGGGAATGTAGACTGGTCCAGCCACTGTGGAAATCAATATGGAGATTCCTCAAAAAACTACAACTGGAGGTTCCATTTGACCCAGCTATTCCCCTACTGGGGATCT
>PVJO010004632.1:0-31135 GCA_004026905.1 Hystrix cristata
GGATGTGCCTTTTTGTTTACAGCTTAATTGTCTTCATACGTTCGGGAAACTGATGTTGAAGAACTGTGTCACTTTCTTGCATAAGATCCCCTAATGATGCCTTTTCCCCACCCGTTTCAGGTTGACCTTCCCAGAAAGCAGGCTTGGAAATTGATGTTGCTGGGCAGGTTTGTTAGGGAGTAGATCAACACTGATGAAAGGAAAGAAAGAAATAGCATAATTAAACAGAGGGAGGAGTGAAGCTGAGCAACTGTCTCATGGCCACAGGTGGACCTAAAGGTAGTTCTAACATTGAAATAACCCTTTGAAGTGGTCCTGAATTAGACTCAAGAAATCAGGCCTTATCCACCTATGCCAAACAATCATTGAATAGGAGCCACTGTGGGGAGGATGTATGATCTTTTTTTGGGAGGGGGTGCTGGGGATCAAACTCGGGGCTTTGCACTTGCTAGGCAAGAGCTCGGCCACTTTAGCTAAATCCCCACCCCAGGACACAGGATCTCGAAGATGATATACACCTGCACACCTACGCAAGCAACCTCCAACATCTAAAATTCATCTGAGGTCCACAGGTTGACCTCAGTATTATTATAGGCCGGTCTGACATTCAGAACCATGTCGTTTTATTCTTCTGTTGGGGATAGACAATTTCCAACTCCAGCAAGGTTATGCAGAGATAGTGATAAAATGGAACAGAGAAAGCCCACTTCATACTTTTGCCTGAGCAGGTACAAAGATATTATTGCGCCGCTTATGAAATACCTAAATGGTTGTCCTCTTTATAGGAGAACTGAATGTAGAGCAAACTCTGCTTCCTCAGACCCTCTCACCAACCCAAAGCCAGAGCCTTTAAAATTATCTCTTAAACATCTTCATCCTGAGATACCCCGCAATTTTCCATGCTGTGTGTTCTCCCTCACTGCAAAGAATAGGAAATTGAACATCATCAGTCATATACACATATTCTTGGTGGTTTGTGGCCAAGGACATTGAGAGGAGGTTAGGAATTTATAAATTAGCAATGAGCAGCTCTACCTGACACCTTGGCATTTTAGTACTGCAGGGTGACACATCCTGAGTACACGATGAACACTTCTTACAGAAACAAGCCAACATTTATAGGAATGGAGAAAAGACCCCTAAAGTAACTCCTGCTTAAACTCGTTGTGACCAGTCACTTGGTATCAAATTCTGATCTAATCTTGCCCAGAAAAAGAAAACAGGACAAAAAATTAAAGCACAACAAAAGAACAAATCCCGAGGATTTATGAGTAATGCTGCCTCGGTCACGACGGTCCAATTTTTTTGTACTTTGATTTTGCTCAGAGAACTTTTGGTATTACTCATCTTTAATTACCTTAATTTCATGCTTAACCCAGGCACAGAAGAGATCTGTTTGTAATTCAGATGAGAGAAAATGAAATTCCCTTCAGCAAAGTCAAATTTTAAAATTCAAGAGGAAGAACAATGTGTCAAATCACAAATAATACCAACCTTTTATATATCAAGGTAATTTTGTGGGAATGCAGTATTAAAGGGCTCAAATGTTGTTTTGAAAACAAAATTAAGTAAACCAAAATCTGAGGGGGGTGGAGAGAATCTATTGGTCTCTGTGAAATGAGATAGTATTCAGGAGATGTTAATGATTTTAAAAAATTCTTATATATTTCCCAAAGGCAGAAAAAGAACATTATTTTATAATTAAAAAGAAAAAAGTAATTGAAGCTAATTAGCAAAGCTAAGTGGAATGGAAAATGTTAACTATCTAAGGTTGGACAAGGTTATATAAGGGAAAAGGAGGTGATATGGACCTGCCTGGATGGTTGTTTACATCAGCAATGTTCCGCCAAGCACCTCTTTCTGCTTTCCTACTGTTTATTTGATGCTGATCAGTCCCATGACTCAAAGAGTAAGAAAGCACCTCCCGAAGCCTTTGATAAATTTGTTTGCCAAATTAATTTCCTGAGTTTGAGAAAGGAAGTAAATGAGAAAATAGAAATATGCAAAAAGTTACCAACCCTTGTGCATTATGGATGATAATATTTAGCAGTTTCCATGAGAGGCAAAGACCGAGATCACATTTTGCATTTTTAATACTCTTCTGTTTGTTGAGGAAAGTGAGTGTAAACAGATATATCTCTCTAATGAGGATGCTACAACAGATATTCCTCCTTACTCTGAAAAATTCCTCATTTTTTAAGAACATAGGAAATGTAGCTGAAGGCACAGCCAGATTTTTGAAAACCAAAGCTGAGTTTCTCTTTAATTACTAAAATGTAAGTGCAGCTAGAACAGTAATACTGGAGGATAACATGACTAGAAGAACTACTGGCCCTCACAGAACAGAAGACGTCAGGGTAGGCCTAAGGATCTTGTATTTCTGAAGTGGAGAAACTGTTGGGTCAACAATATTCACTTATGGATTCTCTACCCAAGCAGGAATTCTACTTGGAACACTTCTGCAGTCTGCTCTTGTGCTTTTCTATACACTCTCTCAGTGATCATCAACGATCTGCTCTGAGACTTAACCTCAAAGTCTCAAAACTCCTTTTTTGTTGTTGTTAAGTATTTATGTGGCAGTCAACACTTTTTGGAGTCTCTATATCAAACCAAAAGTAGAGCTGTAAGCCAAAAATCTGGAAGCCACCATCCACAGGGAGCAATCCAGAGAGTAAATGTCGTTTTATAAATTGGAAGAGCAAAAAGACTAACGTGCTGTCACGGGCCAGAGTGATGCTGGTGTCAGACCACAGGGCAGTCTGAGGGGCGAGGGGACAACAGGCACACAGATGTGGTGAATCATCCATTTTCAAATGAATGCTTGTGATTTGTACACAATTAAAGCTTTTGGAAGACATAGTGAGAGGTTTGGGGATTTTTTTCTTGTACCTTTTGCCCTTTCTGTGTTCTCTTCAACCATCTGCCATGAAGTTATGGTTGATTCTACTTGATGTGGCCATTGCCTAGGAGAATCCTATGAGAATAATAACAGGCATGAATCAGAGTAAAAATATGAAATAATCACATAGGAATTTAATAAAAGTCCAATGTCAGTATTGAAATAAAGTTAAAAATATTGGAACATTTCTAATCTGATACCAAATATCAAATTCTAGGTGTTCCTTCACTTGTCTATACCAAGAAAGGTGGTGTCATTGTGGGGTTTTCCTGCAGGAGAAGATGAACTTTAAGGCGTCTGGGCAGGAATAGAATGGGAAGATGGTCCTTCCAATTCTTATTGTGTATCTCTAAGCTTAGAAGGGAAGTTGATCTTAGGCAAGGGGACTCTATGAAGATATTAGATTTAGAGTCACATGCAGCTATGAAGGCTCCATAAAATGAGAATTACATTTACCACATGGCTAATTTACGCATGTTACTGTTTACATGGCTTCATAAGAAATAGAATATATTGAATGTACTGTCTTCTTGTCTTACTTTACTGTATAGTACCGATATATACCCCTGAACAATACACGTGTAAAAGTTATCAAGCCACATGTTGTCTTTTCTCACTGGCTTCCCTTGCTCAGCATTCTTTTTCTGAGATTCATTCAGACTGATGCATTTAGCTACAAGTCATTTTCTTTTCATGCTGTGTGAAATTCCATTGTACAAATATGCCACAACGCATAGCTGGACCAAAGTCACCCTTGGCTGTTTTATGTTTATGAACATTGCTGGTGTAAAAATTCTAATTTCATGTATACATATGTAAATGCCTCATGGAGTATTTTACTAAGAAGGCCGGGGGTATTAAAGAGTTGTTAAGTACCGGAAATGTTTTCCAAAGAGTTTGTGTGATTTGCACTCCTACCACTACTTTGAGAATTTTTCTTCATATTTTCTACAGTTCGGGCTATGATCAGACTTTTCCCTGCTCATCTTTTGGAAATAAATTATATTTCACTGCGATTCTATTTTGCTTCTCTTTGATGAGTAATAAAGTTAAGCATATTTTAATTTGCTTATGAATCATTCATGTTTCCTCTCCAATAGTTTTGTCTTTTGTCTCCTCTCTCGGTTTGAATTTTTCTTGTAAATGTGCAGGAGTCCTTGTTACACTGTAGATTCCAGTCTTTGACGGCTGTGTGTTTTCGCCAATAATTTCCCCCAACTGGAGGATTATATTTTTTTTCCCCATGATGTTGCTGATAAAAATCAACTTTCTTTATACACTTTGACACATTTTCAATCTTTTCCTTTACATTTCACGCATTTCGAAGGTCTTAATGAAATCATTGAATGAATCAAGTTCTTACAGATACGCTGTATTCTCTTAGAAGCACTTGGGGTTTGGTTTTGCACATTTGGGTCCATTTAGAATTGAATTTTATATACGGTCTGAATCATGGTCCTAGTTCTTTCTTTTCTGTTGTATGTTTCCATTTGTAAAACCAATTTACTATACACTTCCTCTTTCCTCACTGGCAGCCATGATGTCTCCATCTAGTGTTACGTTTCCGCACTTAATGTGGCTTGCTTCTGGGGTGTCTTTTTTGTTAAATTGTTTCATGTGTCTATTACTATTTTAAGGTGAGATTGTCTAAATTGTTAGGTCCTTAGAATATTGTTATTTTATAAGTAACACACTTCTCGGCAGGCAGTTTTTGCCCATGTTTTTAAAGTCCATATTTAGATGTCATCATCTTTATGAAATAGTCAGTGTTTAGTTTTTCCATTTTTTCCCCTCCATTCTTTCTTGAACTTCAAATTTCTTTGAGGTTCATCTTTCTTCTTCCTGAAATACAATCTTACAAGTTCTTTTAGTGAAGGTTTGTTATTGGAAAACTCAGTTTTGTTGTTGTCGCTAATGTTTGAAAACACCTTTGCCCTCATTCTGAGTAAAAACAATCAATATTTTTTTTCTGGTTATGCAACTTGAAGATGACAATTATTTCCTCTCAGGACTTTGAAACATTTTTCCTACTTTCTATCATAATTGACATGATGTCAGTTTAACTGTCATTCTCTAGGTAATTTGGGACCACTTACAACTGATATTTCCTTTTTTTTTTTTTTTTGCATAATGCAATCACTATGAATTCCAGCTCTAAATTCATATGGGAAATGTCTACAGTTATGGAATTAGGCAGAGATCGTGGAAATTTCCTTCCTCCCTTCCTTCCATCCTTGCATGCATCTGTCCACTTAGTAGGTTCACCTGGAGTCAAAATTGACTAAGTATTACCCTACTCATTACCCTTGAGAACTTTGCTTTTTGATTGGATTGATCTGCAGCCTAGCCTAAAGTTTGGCCCTTATTGCCTAAATACAGCAACTTTCAACACCTAGAGTTCTGACTACAAAGAATTGCCAGCTATCTCCTTAATAAATACTTGTTCCAATAGTTACTTATTTTTCTTATTTTTCTTTATAATACCCTACAGCTTCTAGTTTCTGATGATTTCTACAACTTTACCAAAAGCTTAACTAAACTTTTAAATAGATTGTTCACCTCACATTTACTGCACATTTTAGGTACTATACACAGTTTTCCCCGTGTATAGTACCTAAAGTCTTTCTTCAGATACCAAATTAAATGTGACGAGAGAAACCGAAAACTCAAATTTTTTACTTTAAACTCTACTACATTAAAGAACTGTAAGCTATCTTGTCAGCTACTCAATTCGATACCAAGTCAATATCTCAATTGCTGTTATTCGTAATCTTTACAATTGCTTTCACTGTCTGCTGCTCCTTTTTACTTCCCTCTGCATCGTTCTACTTTCTTATATTTGGAGTTTCTTTTTCTGTGTCTTCTATTGATTTTGAGAGGCATTGTTAGAATAATTAAACGAAGGGCCAGCTGCTGCCTTAAAGCAATTTTGACTCGGTAGAGGAGAGAAAAATATTAAAAAAAATACAAACAAAATCTGTGTCTTTCTGAAATCTACCTGGGACAAAATAAAGTGCAAATATTTGAAATGTGATAAGAAACGGGCCTATATTTGTTATGTGGGATAAAATAAAGCCATCATAGATGAGCATACTTCCTTAACTAAGTATGGAATCCTACCACTTAGGGTACCTGTAGGATATAAAAGAAATGTATCTCTTTTGTGACAAATTGATTTGTGCATTGTTTGATAAGGATAATTCTTTCTCAAGCCCAGAGTGTTATAAAATTTTGGAAAGTTGCAACAAGTCTTGATTTCTTAACATCTTTAATTTTATACAATCTTTAACTTGGTGAATCAGACATTAATAAAGTTTCAGTGTTGTAGTATGTCCAATATTCTTTTTATACTCTACGATATAATATTCCCCACAAAACAGTTGGGTGCAAAAATATCTGTAGAGGTATTTGTTTTGAACAGTGATCATTAAACCTTCCTATAGATTTAAGCTAAGCAGAATATGACTGTTAAAATGGTCAGGAATTCTTTAGAGGTTCTGGATAAATCTAAAATACATGGAAAAATTAGAAAGCATTTCTACAAACACTTTTCTGAGTGATAGATAGGAATGCTTTGTACGCAACCACCCAGTATCTGATCTTGTAGTATTGCTGATACATTAACTAAGGCTTCACCCTAGTTAGTGGTGGTTGCCTAAGACTGGGCCCCTAGGTCGGGAACAGGCTGGCTCAGACATCCTCTAGCAAAGAAAAAGGCGTGACTTTTGACTCATTTCCTGCCTTATGGACCCACTACTCCTGTATTTATCAAATAGTCAATGTGCTGATCCTTCTTTGTTTCCTCTAATATCTCATCATCACATTATTAGCAAGCACACTGTCAATATACTATCCTTATATATACATTTTCAAAAGAGGTGCTGGTTTCAGAGAATGCCCCCATCACTCTTCCTATGGCTGCCTAATTCTGCTATTGCTTGGAACTAACCACAAAGGGCACAGAAGATGGAATAGTAAACTTCCAGGAGGAATGAGAATGGGCTGGGAAGGCAATAACTGAGGATAGATCTGAATATTCTTTTATGGTGCTAAATAAAACTGGGACTGGATGAGCACAGCATCATCTACAAAGCAGGGGTTTTTGATGGTTTTATTTTTAGTTCCTGGCCCATATTAAGTGCTCCATAAATACTTGTTGGAGAGATTAAAAAATTAACGATGAGAGTATTTAGTCTGAATTCAGGAGATTGACTTCTTTCCCTACTTTGTTCTAATGATAATAGAACATCCATCAAAGTAGAGATTAATCAGTTTAGGTAGATTAATCATTTTAGAGTTTATTTTATATAAAGAACATGAGGAAATTAATAATGTATTATTCCCTTGTTTTTTGGCACCATCCATGCCTGAAGTGGGTAT
Organism: Hystrix cristata; assembly: GCA_004026905.1. Taxonomy (NCBI): domain Eukaryota; kingdom Metazoa; phylum Chordata; class Mammalia; order Rodentia; family Hystricidae; genus Hystrix; species Hystrix cristata. The sequence goes on from PVJO010004632.1 coordinate 7,280, forward strand.
AGTCATCCAGGCTATGAGATCCAAAACAGATATTAATATTTATGTAGTAGCAGCTACCAGAAAAGCAGACAGCGTAGGGTGCCCAGGGGAAATAATTCACTTCCCTCAGATCAGTCTTGTATCCCAGATCCTCATCAGTGAAGAAATACCCCAGAATAGCTCATTTGTGGATCTCCACTCAAAACCTCTCACACTTTCCCTCCCCTTCCTGTTTCTAAGTTTTCTATTATTCTGTCAGGGTTCTCATCACACTAACTTTCAGTGAGGCAGGTGCTAATGAATGTGTTATTTTTTAATCAGCTGAAAAAGTTGTCACAATCGAAGTATACATGTAATTTCCTTTATGCAGAAGATGTTTTTAGAAAGTGCACTGTAATGGCAGGTTGTTAAATATATGTTGGCAGAACAGTAATTTATGTTTTAAGTGCATTAGGGGAGCTTGCTTTAGAAAAGAAAACAAGTGAGTTTTGGTAAATTATAAAGTCCACCTACAGAACTACTTAGTTGGAACAGGGAACATAATCACCCTCTGCTTTTAAAAAAATCAGAATTTTATACTTTGGAGTTACCTAAAATAAGAATATGTCTATAAAATGGGCTGGGTCTCTTGTGAGTATCCAATGCAGTTTTTGAATTTATTTTGTCATTACCTTAAATATTTTTTTAAAATTTATTTTATTTTAATGGTACATTTTAGATGTACATAGTGATAACATTCATCATAGGGGATTTGTACCTGTACATGATGTATCTTGTTGCTTCTTTTTTTCCCATTCCCCTCCCCTTCCCTCACCCCCTCCTCCCTCCTTATTATGTTTATTCTTTCTTTCTCACCTCTTCCATTTTTAGCTCCATAATGTATCAGGGTTGATTGTGTTCCCATTCTGCTCCGTGGAGCATCATCTGTCCCTGTCTCTCAACTGACCTGTCTTCACCACCTTAGATGTGCACGTGAAGAATGACTGTGACAAACTACAATTACATGCTTCTTTCAGAAATACCCTTGTGAGAAAGTTGGCAACTAGTGCCAGATCTTTTTGTTGTTTGTTCATTTGTTTGTTGAGACAGGGTCTCACTATGTAGCTCAGGTTGGCTTTGAACTCACTAGATAGCCCAGGCTGGCCTCAAACTCCTGCCTCAGCCTTCCAAGTACTGGGATTATGGGCGTGCACCATCACACCAGGCCAGATTTTATTTTTTAAGAAAGAAAAAAGAACCCAAGATTTAATGTGAATCTTCCCATTTGAAAAAAATTAGCAAATAAAAACACAAAGCTAGGCAGAATATGATCAGACCACTTAGAAGAAACCCAAAGGAAAACAAACATTTAAGAAGTTTGAGTCATCAAGAGAAGAAATATTAAAACAATAATGGGATGGCATTTTGGTCCCATCAGATATAAAAATTGCCCAGGAGTCCAGCAAAGGAAACTGTCAAACACAGCTGGAAGCAGCATAGATTGATACGACTGCTGATGAACAATTCCCTGATATTAAATAAGATGAAAGATGCATGAACACTGTGTCCCGCAGTTTCACTGCTTCATCTATATGGTGGGCGAAATTGCACAAATAGGTATGAGAACGTGGTATGTGAATGTCACGGGATCATTGTTGGGAATCACAAAGCTTGGTGTTTCAATTGCTTACTTACTTTCTCAACATTAATATCTGTTTGACAACCCAAATAGAACATGCCCATCACCCAACTCCTGATTCCCTCCTAAAGCTTGCTGCCCACACATCTCCCAACTTAAAGGAAAGCAACTCCATCCTTGTGGTTGTTTAGTTCCACAACCACAGACTCTACTTAGATCTCATACCCAGATAGCCTGCAAATTATATGATTCTACCTTCAAAACATATTTTCAGAATCTATCTCCTTTGCATGAACTTCCGTTGCTATAACCTGGTCTAAACCAGTACTAACTTTTGCCTGGATTACTTATTTTAACTTTTCAATCTGTTCTCAACACAGCGACGAGAGCGATTTTTTAAGACGTAGGCTAGTTTATGTCACAACTTGGCTTAGACTCTCCCCTGGAGTCTCCCTTGGCCCTGAATAAAAGTCAAGATTTTTCCATGGTCTGGAAAGCCCCACGCCACGTGCTTCTTTGCTGTCTTTTCATTCATTTCCTGCCTCTCCTTTTCCCTCCATCATCTACGCACCATCATTGCTCTTTTTTCCCCAAACCCAAGCCTGGTCCCAAAGCCTAGAGCTGTGACACTTCTTACCTCTCTGTGTTACTCCACCTTCCCATCATTCCTGCACACACTTTCTACTTCTCTTTCTAGTTTTAATGACAAGTTTCCTTCATTAGTGTTGCATCAGGCAGGTGGTTTTTGAGGGGCGAGCTGTCTTCAGTGACCTCCTGTCTCCTGCCATGTGTCTCCAGGTCGCTCACCTTCACTCCTGTGAGGAATGGGGAAGTGAGGCGAGGCTGGTTCAGAGCGGAGGGGCCCAGCAGAGAATGAGGTACTCAGGTCCCAGGCAGAAAGTAGAAGTCAGACGTGAAAGTAACAGGAGGCTAAAATTCATTTATAAGGCCACGAATGCAAGGAACAGCGACCAAGCAACAGGAAGAGGAATTTTATTGAATTTCCTAAACTGGGTCCTGGAATCTGCTCATACTTATACAGGGGTTAACTGGTTGCTAAAAAGTAACTGTTTTACTGATTGGCATGATCTCAGTCAATTGGAGTCTTAGTTGTTTTTTTCTGGGTTGAGGAAAAGCCAGGGGGCTAAAAGAGCACATAGCGAGTGCATGAAAGAATTTCACAAGCGCTGGCTTTCTCAAGCACATAGCTTACAATAAGCGCGGGGTAAATACACAACCAACAGCCACCAGGTCGTGTCCGGTATCATCCCTACCTATGTCCTCCTCCGACAGCCCCTAAAATTAAGATCCAGTAAACCAGAAAACTTTGTCTTTAACTCACTGCTATGCCCCCTGGCACTTAAAATAGTGTTTAGCACATAGAAATGCTCAGGAAATATTTATTGACTGATTTTATAAATGATAAGATAACTAATTAGGAAGAGTAAAAAATTGACAGAGAACAAATAATTTTTAAAAATGATCTGGATAGGCTGGAAATACATAGATGAAATTTTAATGGATATTGTAAGGGTCTGGATTTAGCTGAAAAAGACAATTATAGAGAATAGGACAAATACTTGTTTTCAAGTAAAAGAAACCAGTATGTTTTAATCGGTCAAACATTTAATATTGGTTAACTTGGGGGACACAAAAATGTTAATCCAGACATACTAGTTTAGAATATAGTATATGAAAAAACTAATTGATAACACCTATACATAGGTCGGAGTTTTATTGTATGGGGAGAAGAATCGAATTATACTGGAATACATTTTACTCTTTCCATGAATCTAATTTATACTGAAATGAAGGACCAATTTAATCATCCTCCTAAAAATGAACTGTTCTTAGCTTCCTAGGAATATCAAATCATTTTGGGGGGTAACAATCACTCAGGTTCATTTCTTTGTAGCATTACTTTATTAATATTTTAATTGCAAGCATCAGAAATCTAAAGGAAAATATACAAAATATAAACCCGAACTTTAACAAGTTGCTAAAGATAAGCAGCGGCAACTCACCCCAATGTGTTTTTCTCTTTCTGCGTCTACATATAGTCTTCCAGATCTTTAGTCAAGTCTTTTTTCCATTATATTAATGCTGATCCTTTCTAGGGAAAGAGCTAGATGATTTTCTAAGGGAGGTATCAAAACTTTTCTTTGCTCAAGCTCTCTCCAGGACCCAGAATATTGAAAGAACTCAATAAATACACATCGAATAGAGGTCTGAATGAAATTATAGTTGTATCAATAGGTGGTAAGGATGCAGGAGTACACTTGCACTCCTCAACTGTAATTGTTAACCGTTGAAAGACATTAGCCTTCCTTTCTCTATTTTTTAAATCTTGATTTAAGATTAGAACATGTGGTGCTGATATGTTAGACTTTGTGAGGATGCTGTAGTTAAAATGAGCTAGTTAAGGAGTCAGAGAAAGAGAGACAAGAACGAGTGTTTTAAAGTCTCTTTGCACCAACATTCAGGCTGTGATAGGAAATCTTCCTACACTGTAAAAGACAAGGAACTGATCAAGTGTCAGGTCATTAATGATTGCAGTCCAGTGTGATCATTAAGAGAATAATGTAGGATAATTTCCTTTATTCTGCTCTCCATGAAATGCCCTTTCTGATTATAAATTCATCTGCCTTTGCAGAAAGGGGAAACAAACAGCCAACCCTCCCACCCATCACGGAAACATCATTCACAGCATCCCCACAGAATGCAATGGCATTCTGACATCGGTATTGTCCCCACCGCACATGTCCCAAAACATGTCCCAAACATGCTCACTGCTTTGCCACAGAAAGCTAATACAGGTGAGTTAAAATTTGATCAGTTTTATCCCGAAGGAGAAATGATGCAAGAAAAGTGGTTTCTATCCTAAAAGTGTGAAGGATCTGGAGCTGGAATTGTAGCTCACTTATAAAGTACATTCTTAGCAAGCTTGAGGTCCTGGGTTCAGTTTTAGATGTGTCGTTATATAATAACATCTCTAAGAATTATTTGATGGTGTGAAATTTCATCACTGATTAAGAAAATCAAAGCAAACGTTCTGTTCTCATTTGTTTGGGAATTATTTGCTCTTCCTCCAATGCGGTTGTTTATACTTCCAAATCCCTCTACCCAAGGAAGTTAGGAAGTTTATTCATCTATCAAGTATTCATTCTAAGTGAAAGTAAAACACAAACAGAAAAGACATCCAGCTAAGACCGTGGGATGTGGTTCAGAATGGAGGATACTGATTAAAAAGAAAAACAAACTTATCTCACTTTAAATTGGAGAGCAATTCAAATCCCCACTGATAGGAGTCCAATTATGTCCTTTACTTACTAACTAGGCTATAAAGAGCACCGAGTGTCAGATTCTGTGCCAGGAGCTGGAGATTCCGGTTCATGTTCAGGTGGAGGTTACTTCTGGATGCACATCAGGACTTAGAACTTTGAACAAATCACAGCAGTTGGATCTATTAGATATCACCATGCTCCAAACCACCCCCACAGTCTAGTGGCTTCAGATAACCATCAATTTTTCTCCTGAGTGTAACGAGAATGGCTGGCTGTTCTGCTCGTCAGTGGTGCAGAGTCATGGCAGCTTCCAATTAGCTAGATGTGTTGTTGGCTTTGGGATGGCTCCTTCTGTGACCTTGAGTGAGACATCTGAATCTACTGAGCTCTGCTCTGTGAGGTCTCTCATCTTTCAGCATGATAGAGTGACTCTTCCCCCTCCCAGGTTGACTGCAGAAAGCCCAAGTTTCCCTTGCATCCTGGAATTCGGTTTGGGGCTAACATCATGCACTTCTGCTTCTTGCACATTCTATTGGCAAATCAAGTTAAAAGCGTAGTCAACTCAACAGGTTGAGAAACAAACTACATCACTCAGAGGGAAGAAGTGTAGACTCACACAAAAAGAGTGAGTGTGACAGAGGAAAAGGTGAAGAATTGGGGCCTTGCACTGATTTTACTTGGAGGCAGAAGAAAACCACAGAGAATGAGTATTTGATGTAAAACTAACTCAACTAAGACAAGTTAGAAAAGTGTAGGAAGCAAGACACGTAGATACTCCACCCACCTTCAGGTGACAGTGTTTTTAGGGTTACAGAGAGAAGCTTTAATTCTGGAATGGGCCCAGCTGGTGTGCAGTTAGCACTCGTGAACTCAGCAGCCCTGACACTGCTTACATCAGGGTAGGGCTGGGGCTTCAGGTTGACTGAAGACAGTCGCTCTCACCAACTATGTTTCATTGTAGAAAAGTTCTGACTCACTTGGAGGACTATGAATTATCTTTTAGAAAATCCAATAATGTCAATAATTTCAAAGCCACATTTTCATTTGACTCTAATCAGTTCTTGCTTCCCTTCTGACAAAATCCCTTCGGTCTCCTTCGCTACGTATACAATGATTCATTGTTGTGTTCTCAGCTCAGGTACATCTGGCTGAAAGCAAATATTCAATAGCGAAAAGAAATGAGAGGCAGACCCAGCCGTTCTCGTCTGATTACATTATGACTCAGGAGGACACCCACCAGTAGTTTTATTCATTACTGGATATTAAAATCAAAGGCCTTTAATATGCAGCAACAGAGTTGTCCAAATTGAAGCCCATCTGTGCACCCTTGTAGAAGTTTTCATTGCGTGATACATAGGCAATTTTAATACACTCATTATTTCTTTCAGTCTGCCCCGAAGGACCGAAGAAAATTTTGGCATTATCGCGAGGCCTCTCGGAGCAGCACTCTAGCTCTTTTCTCAGTGCAGATATTTTAAGATTAGATTGGCCTGACCACAGAGGATGCAGTCAACAATTTTAAAGAGCTACCCGCTGTTCTAATGCAACTCGGAGCGGCTGGCCCAGGACATAAAATCTTTTTCTCCTTCTTACTTATCAACAGATTTCTGATAGCTCCATCAGCCTTGATATTTTTCTGGTCAAAACCAGATGAAGATTCTGGTAACTCTGTTCTCAGAACCTCTGCCTTTCAAATTCCTCTTGCCTTTTCTTATAAATATCAGCGCAGAGAACTTTAGAAGTGAAAGACATGATCCGAGTGGACTTCTAATGTGCGGATTATTCAGCTACTTAAAGAAACTTTAGGGGCAACGAAATTCTGCTACTAAGGCCAGCATTTTGATTGCTTTTAATAAGAGAATGTAGAGACCTGCTCCATTTCTTCCAATACACACTCACCAGCTCTCTTCCAGCTCACAGCCCATCTCTGATGCTAGAGCATTTTCCCTCACAAGAAGCAAGTGGCCACAATAGAAAACAGGTTCCAGAAAAGGCAGACAGATCTGAGTTTGAGTTTTAGGCAAGTTATTTAGATCTCTCTAAACTTTGTTCTCTTCCTATTTGGGTAAAGTCTATTTCACAAGTAGGTTTGAGAACAAAACAGTGTAGAACATATCCCATTTTCACATCGGGCAATGAATACGAATGCAAAATTTTTATTACTACTGGGACAGGGAAATGACTCGCTAAACCTTTAGATCTTTCTTGAAGGCAAACAGAATGTAGTTCCAGCCAGAAGCAGCACTTTCTGCAGCCCTTATCCTGGGTGAAGCACTGTTACAAGTACTGTCTATATACTAACTCATTTAGTATTCACTTAAAGCAAGTACTCTATACGTGATCCAACACAGTGTGATACTCTCGTGCAATACAACACAATGCGCGAGGGAGGTATGATGTCCTACCCAAGTTGCATGTAGAGAAATCAGGACACAAGTTGCCGAGAAGACACCACTGGTGAGTTTAGGGTCAGAATTCAAAGCTAGCAGTCTGGTTCTGGAAGCTGGTCTCCGGGGCTTTATATTACACGGCTTCCGGAAGGACATTGCCCTTCGGGAAGAAGAATGTCACAGTTAGAGAGTTCTCCAATAGTTGTCGAGCTCTAATCAGGTACAAGGTTTGTGGACTAACTTGGGTATTTCAAAGTGTTTTTTCTTCCCCCTTCTGAATGTGAAATCCACAGGGACTTGGGCAAAGCGTATTGTTTTCCTCACACTGAGTACAACTTTGTGCATGCTACAGGCTCACGGGAGGTCTCATTGTCTGGCTTGCTCTGTCTTCTGTCTTTAATTTTCCCACAGGGATTCTAGGAACTATAAGCGGATCCCAGGAGCTGAGAATTAAAAAGTCTAACAGTTTCGCCTTCTCTCCTGCTGTGCGAAATTCTCATGAACACTTCTGAAGCGGGGAAGCAGTTGTCCTTGTAAAGAAACTTCAGCATTTAGGAGACTAGCACTCGATTCTGGAAACTTCTGAAATGGCGGTGTCTGCAGCCGTCAGCCTCCTGCCTGGTTCGGAGCCCAGGGACCCTCTTGCCAGAGCTGGTGGGCTGTGCAGGCCCAGGCACCGATGCCTCTGGAAGCTGGCAGGTGACAGCCCATCCAGAGGGAAACCGCAGTGCTCAGAGGGAGGAAGCACGGGGCAGTATTTTTTGCTTGGTGGAATGCTTTTCATTTGAAGATTTTCAGAAATGGTTTATGATTATGTTTTGCAGGCATGCAGAGCTCTGTCCTTAAAGAGAATCGGGGCCTTGCAGGAGGCTGCATACGGTACATAAATAAGAAAAGAATATTTCAGGAACCAAATCTTTCCCAGTTCCAACATTTCACCTTAGTACAGAATATGCACAAGATGAAATATATTCTTGATCAATTAACTTAGAGCTCTGGTGTCTAAAGCCTGTTTGTGTTGTCTTACACAGCAGTCAGAAAAATGTGGGTTCAAATCCAAGCTCTGATTCTTATTAAGTGTATGACCCTGTGAAAGTTATTTAGTTCTCTCTTTAGTTTCCTCAACTACAAAACAGGGACAGTTATAGTCTACATCTTAGGGTTGTTTTGAAGATTAAGACAGATATAGCATGCAAAACGCCTGGCACTTAGTAGTTGCTCAGTTAATACATACTATTGTAGTGTCTGCTATTTAAACTGTGGTTATTCCCTGGAATATGAATACTATCAGGATATAGGCCTTTTTTTTCTTCTTGGCTGGCAAATCCTTAACAGGATGTGGCACACGGTAGTAATTTTAAAATATTGCTGAATGAATGAGTATTTGAAACAAGTTTGAACTTTACAGCAAACCTGTAGTGAGGACTATATCTTATTCTATATTAGCTAAAGAGACAAAAAAACTATTTTTAGCTGATCATGCCTAAATGTTGCCTTAAAGTTAGTTTCTAGTTCATATCATCAGATTTATTGCCTTTTATCCCCTTTTCTTCTCCCTCTCTCTGCCCCCTCTTTCTTTCTGATTTAGATTTACATTTCTGATTGAATTCCCCACGTTTGTAAATGATCAGTCCTTATCCCGTTGCAAGGATAGTTTCTGTTTTGTCTAGATGACGTCCTTTCACAAATTTTAATCTCAGAAATCCCGGGGTTGGGAGCTGGGCATGGTGGTGCTCGACTGTAATCTCAGCAATTTGGGAGGCTGAGGTAGGAGGACTGTAAGTTGAAGCCCAGCCTGGGTAACTTAGTGATATAGAGAGACCCTGTCTCGAAGTATAAAACAAAAAAGAGAGAGACCCTGTCTCGAAGTATAAAACAAAAAAGGACTAAGAAATATAGCCCAAGGTGAAGGCCCTGGGGTTCAATCCCCAGTAAAACTCTCTCTCTCTCTCTCTCTTGCACACACACACACACACACACACACACACACACACACACAGACGTCTTGTGGGCCACTTTGCTACTTGACCAATAGTTTACTGAGTTTGAAAGAGAAAACTTGGTCTAATCCAATTCTCATTTCTTCTTGCTGTGACCTCTGAGTCCCATGTACTCCAGGGGACAATTTGAAACAGAATGTGAACCTCTGAACAGAGCAAAACTCATTCCTCAATAAAGAATTTCACACGCTCAATAATTGTAAGAGATATATTTACACATCGGTCTGGTCTGAGCTCATACTTTCAATATAAATACAGGCACATTTGATTGAGAGAGAGAGGGAGAGAGAGATTTGTATCCATGTAGAACTTTTATTAAAAATAGTTCTGTACGGTTTGTGATCATTTGCAGCAGTTCTACAAGCAAATCACACACCTGTCTCATTTAAGGAAGATTTCTCTTGCCTCTAATGAAAAAGCCTAAATCTGATTCTGAGCTACTAATGACAGTTAACTGAGCCCTCAAGGTAACTGTGCTGCCCAGACTCCATCAGGACCTCTCAGTTCAGGCCTTGAGAGCCCATCATGTCCTGTAGCCCGTTTTCACTCTAGCCTGGAACCTGACGGGAAAAGGAGATAAGAGACACAATCCTCACTCTGGGTGGATTCACACTTCGGTTGCCTCAGAAACCTGACACATGTTAGACAGTCAGAGAAGAGCTAAGTGAGAATCCCTGGGCTCTGAAGGTAACACACACACACACACACAGAGTTTGTGGGCTAAGTAGTAGGAGAATTTATGCATGAGATAAGACGTGAATTGGGACTTGATGATGGGGGCGGGCAGGACTGAGAAGACAAAGACATGATCCAGTAGCAAAAATTCTGTAAGGAAATGAGTCCCAGAGCAGTGGAGGAGAGTGGTGGAAAGAAAGGCTGAGGAGAATTTCAGCAGGGTGATAGGCGTGGAGGGGGTTTTGGCAGGAAGATGGCATACTGAAAGTGTTATTCATTCAATATACAGGGATTGAGCACCTACTCTGGACAAACCACTGCACTGTTGAGTGAATCAACCTCTTCTCGAAAGAGCTGAGTGGTGCCTGGCACAGGTTTAAGGTGTCTTGTTTTGGAAGGGTGTCATATGGGTATGTATGTCCTAAAGGGAGATTTTTTTCTTTTTTTTTTCCAGTGAGAAGAAAATTCTCCTAAAGCCTTCATTGGAGGCATGCTCCTGCTCCCCGCTTGGTTCAAATCCACTTAAAGCTCATTTGCAGCACTTGTTGGCACGAAAATACCTGTGGTCCGAAAAATGTCCCCAGTGACTGGAATTTAATTCAGTCCACTTTGAGAGTTCATGATGTGCTTCCTGAGAGTCGATATACTCTCTGGATTTATATACTCTTACCCTGACAATTGTAAAAGGAGTTTAAGATGCTCGTTCCTGATTCTGGTTATGACCTGCCCCGATCTCTTACACAAAGCGGATACCAACGTCTGTTGTTTTCACTTGGGATGCCTCAGATTGCATGAGACGTATTACTTGTCAAGATCAGACAAGTGCCTCAGTGTGTTTATCTTCCTGCTAGCGTTGAAAGTTATGTTGCTCATACTGAAAGGTCATTTGCTTGACCTTTTGATGCGCAGGGGAGCCTCAGAGGATAGTCTAAGCATTTGAAGCAAGTAGCAAAAATCTGGTACTGGGAAGAAATACAACTTGCAGTGGAACAGCCCTCGAGGTTAATGCAATACTGTATTACATCAGCACTCTCTGTTCCTGTGGGTTGGTTTGAGCAAATGTAAAGTGCAGTGTTAGGTGAATGTAATTATTTCTTGGAATCACTGAATTTTTAGTGATAAGTGATTTGGAAGATAGCTATTTGGTTTGAGTTACATATTTTTGAATCCTTACATACAAGAACTTGGGGAAAGTGTTTTTTCCCCTGCGATGGAGAGCCTCCCTTCATTAGGAATGCCCGGGACTCTGGAGAGTATTATTCCAGTAACATCTCCATGAATAGGGAAACATTTTTACCTCTCACAAACTTGAACTAATGAAAATGAATACTATTGTGACTGGGTAAAAATCAAATGCAATTTTAAGTAGTAATTAGCAAAATTTATATTCCAGGGTAAAAATGAATATGGTTAAGGAAATTAGGTTTATCAGGTCTTTCCACTTGCCGCATGCAGCTTCTGTGACTGAATCATCACTGACATTTTTATGAAACAATGTCATTCTTAGCACAAGTCTCTGCTTTCCACATTATGACTGTCTTTATAAAGACTACGTCAAACTGAGAGGAATTTAAAAAAAGACTTTTCATAGTCCTCTTTGAGCAATTATAGGGAAGCGGCAGAGGAAAATAAAAGCCCAACTCATTCTGCCCTGAAGAACTCTGGCAATTGACATAAAAGCAATACGAGTTTATTGAAAAGAAAATCTAAATGCTATATAATTACAGCGAATCTAAGGTAGATGAATTATTTGAGAAGACCCTGAATTGGAAAACCAGGCTCTGTGACAGCACTACCTTTTCAAAGTCTGTTATTAGATTAAGGTAACACAATCAGAATTTTCTATATCCACTGAAGCCCAATTAAAAAAAATCCATGAGAATAGAACAATGTAAAACTTATTTGTCCATTAGTGTGGCAGTGCTTTGAAGCAAAAGGATCTCTCTGAATATTTCTTTTTCTAAAAGGGTGCTAAACTTGCATTTGAAGTTGGAAACTCTTTTAGCAATCAAAGACCCTCATCTAAGAGGAACTTTCTATGGTTAACTATTATTTATTAATCGGAATGAATTATACATTCAATATTATCTTCAGACTCTAAATTAGATTGACCTATTTGGAGAGCCTTTGAAAACTCCGGTCATAAAGTGAACTCTTGAGACTAAACACAAGGACTCCTTCCAAAGACCTTGCAGCTCTCCTCACATGGAAAAAGAGTGCCTTCCAGCACCTTTGACGCCCGAAAGAGAAACTTGCACATGAGGCAAATAAAACAATTACCTGCTGGTATATTATGGTTGGTAGTACTGATAAAAGTGATGATTACATGAGTCAATGACAGGAACTAAGAAGTCTCCCAACCTCTCTGATATTTTTGAAAAAAATCTAATAATGTATGGTGCTTTTGTATGAATTTATAGGTATGTTTTCCAAAATACAGTATTTTTTAATATCCAGAGAAGTCTTTGAGGAATGAAAGTCACATACCACTGCACAACTTCAACAGAGTAATAAACTTTGGAAAAAAAGTGATTTGCTTAAGATCACAGATTTAATGAAAATCAATATTTCCTGGCCCTGAGATGGAAGTCTTTCTGCAATAATAGCGATTGTGTCTCTCTTCCATCTTTACAACTCTGCAGGTCCATCTCTAAAGAGGAGGTGCTAGTGGCATAGAGGTGGTGTGTTCCTCCCTAGGCATATCTGCACACAAAAACAAGTGTCCATGTGCCCAGAGCAATTTTTTTTTTTTTTAAGAACTCTGGTAAGCATCAGCTATTCACTCTTGTGTTTCTATTCCCTGGGAACTGTCTCACGGTTCACAGAGTTGCACGCTCGGATCACTGAAGTGAGGTTGTGAGGCCAAGTGCAGTTCAGGGCCTGTGTCAGATATGCGAAGTGAGTCCCCAACTTCATTCGGAGCCACTTGAACGCATTACTGCTTCCCACCTTCTCTGTGTGAGTGATTTAAAGGTGAGATTCTGCTATAATTGTACTAATGCTTTTCCACTGGCTCTGAAAGCAAAAGAATTTTTAACCAAAAGTCATCAAACGGATGTAGTTTGGGGCCTCTACAAAACTACCGCCATAATATGTGGAATCTGCATTTGTATACATATACAAATATCCATATGTATATGGATATTTTTCTACAGAAATGATCCATAAAGTCATCAGGAATCTGTGACTCAAAAAATTTAATTAGAAACAACTGCTTTCTGTTTCATTCCTTTGAGCATTTAGCAGAAAATGTGCCCAAAACCTGTGGCTCCACGGCAAATGGGAAAATCCCAAGAAGGCTGGTAGGAAGTTGGATTTTCTAAGACATAAAACCATTATTACTATTATTACTACTCCCGAGAATAATGCCCATAAAGATCCAGTTGATAGAAGATAAACATGTGAAAGGAAGCAAAATACTTTAATATAGATACATTTCATGAAAAAAGTATCTGTCAAGACAGACAGCCTCAGAATTTTCTTCAGCTGCGTTTCTAACACCTTTATAGTTTACAGCTAAATCATATCTAAAATAGTGTTTATATTAAGGTTAATCTTAGGTAATTGTGACTAGAAGTTTTCTTTTTTTTGGTCTACAGATATGCTAGGTGTATGAGTAAAAATTATTTTACTTTGTGGCAGTCAAATAAGAATTTTAAAAAATCCTATGCAGCATATAGGTGAATTATGATTAATTACCTGTTAATTCTTTTTTCCAATATGCACAATGCAAAGATCTGTGGATTATCTATGAACTGAGTACTCAGTACAAATACACGCAGTGGATGATAAAGTGAAAATGTTCAGGAATTGTCCAGAAATAGATGTACTTAGAATAAATGGATAGGATGGGAGGAAGTAATGAGAATAAATAGGAAATGATAGATATGAAGTGAAAAGGAAGAACTACAGGAATGGACAGTTACTGCAGTTATTCCCTAGAAACACAAGACCATTTACCTTGTAACTAGTGGTAAGAAATATTTTCTACATTTTCAATGAAAAGAAAAGTGTAAAATGCAGTGATGGCATACACAAGCATGCCTAGTTCAGTGCCTGGTGCATAATAGACACTTAATATTTGTTCAATACATGAATTGCTGTTTAGGAGTTTACATCACAGTGAGCCACATTCTTCTCACGTGCATTTGAAAAATTATAGCACTTCTGGTGGGAGGGTGGCCTGTGCCTGTCCCCGGGGCCATCGGGAGTGGAGCTTGGCAGAGGTTCTGGCAGGGCGTGCTGCGCTGCACAATGCAGGGTCTCTTAAATCATCATGAATGCCTAAAGTTCATTGCAAATTAGTTTTTTGTCTACATGAATGTCCCTTATTTGATCATGAAGTGATCATAGACAATATGAACAGCGCTTTCCTTGTTGGCCATTGCCCTAAATAAGCTGCAGGTCGCATCTCAGGCACCACTCCAGCCCTCGGGGTCGGGATCCACAGACTGATTTGGTTCCCAGGAGACCTGTTGGGCACCAACATTCTAGGAACACTTAGTAACTCTTCTGATTCTTCCCACAGCCCTATCGGGGGTTGTTATTACCACTACTTTAGAGAGGAGGAAAGAGACGCACTCAGAAGTTACACTTTTAAGGACATGCAGCTATCAGGGGCCAGAGGCAAGACTCAGGTCCAGCAAGGCTGCCAGGGTGCCTATAATCTAAACCAGACCACAGTATTTCTTTTTGATAGTGCTACAGCTTCCTGACAGCTTCAAATTCTTAATGTTAACAGTTGGAGAGAAGAGGGATATTCTCAGGCAGGAAGACATAATGGAATCTGAGGATTTCTACCCAGAGAAAGTCTGTTGTAGCAGAAAGGACCCGAGTTTCAGACCCAGGTTTCAGAATGAGACAAAGCTGAATTCTGTTACTCATTATTCCCTGGCCTGGATGTAGCCATTTACTCTATCTTCTGTTTCCTTATCTGTCAAATTCGACTATCATTTGCCAAATTACTGTAAAAATTGAAGATAACATTTAGCTTAACTTGAATTCTACCAGAAACTGGCAAGCAGATATTATTATCCTTAATGGAAAGTGATCTGCACTTTTATGCATATCAGAAATATTTTGAAACATGTATTTAAACAACTTTTAGAATAGTTAGAATGGAATATCCTGAGCAAATATTCAGAAAAAAAACTTATCTTTTTTCTAAATGATTTTTAAATAGGAGAAAAAATGTTTAATAAATTTTAACATCTCTGGTAATTATAAAGCAGCTAGTTTAGCCATTTAGAATATGTCATGTATAATAAAGGACTAGTCACTTTGCAGGAATAGGTAAAATATGATAAAGCACTAAATTCCTGGTACTTCCAAACTTCCCAGACTTTGGAGCAGTCTCAAGATGGTTCTGATTCTCAGGTTTTACCCTCTTTTGCTAGGAACCTTTAAGCAAAGGTGACTTAGGGAGTAATCCTGCAGTCAAAGCCAGAATAGTTCTGGGCCATCGCCAGCATGAATTCCATGTCTGATGACGAGAGCAGAACATACATAAGGTGTTGGACCCCTAGAGAGGTAAAAAGCAGAATGTTTTAGGTCCCTTCTTCCTTTTGGCCTATGATTTCTCAGACAAGATGCTCAACTTATCCACTGCACTTTGAATTTTCAAATTTTGATTATAAACTCTTCTTATGTGTTGATGATGATTATAATTGAAACAGCAAAATGTAAGATTTGTAGCTACGATCATAGAACCATTTCTCTGAATTCTGTGTAGATTCATTGCCAGGTGACGTGTAGGGGAGGACAAAAAAAACAAGCAAAAAAACACACACCAAAAAACAGCCCACCCCACTCCGCCCTCGCCCCTCATGCAGTTATCAGCACCCTGGCAGCATGTTAACACCGTTGACCCAAACTGAAGCACATAACGCGTTTTTCTTTCTCTCTCAACTGTTTCCCAGTATCATTAGGCTCCTATGCCAGAGTTTTCTGAGAAACAAAGCAATTATATTAATGTTGTCAATCACTACTACCAGGCTGATCAATAAAAACAGTGTTAACTTTACTAATTAATTGCCAGCAATCACTTAACTAACTTGAAGAAACTGTTAGCTGCACAAAGCTGAATAAGAAAATGCTCTAAGTAATGTTTCTAGTGTGCTCTTTGAAATGGAAAGATTTCGGTTCCTGTCTACAATAGGCTTTTCCAGGGCTAAGTAAAAACTGTAGCCTCTTCTTTTTGGCTTTTGATTGTATTGTATGTTTGTATTGCAATTGCCATTCAAGGCCGCTGACAGTAGATGAGTCTGGAGTGGTCATTTCGGAGGCACTCTGTAAAAAGCTCCTTGAATAATTCTGGTCTGATAGAGGGGTAAGCACAGCTAACTCCTTCTGGGTCACTTTCCAGATGAGGAGTCAGCTAGGTTATCCTGGTTTAAGGGTTTCGAGTTTAATAATAGCTGAACGGAACTCTTTGCCTGGGATTTTTGGGAAATAAAAGGATTATTTCAATATTCTTAAAAAATTGGTGCACTGTATCAAGACAATTGCCCATCCAATTTTGGTATATCTTTCACTTGTTACATGCTTGTTCTACAGGTTTAAGATGTTGTCAGGTTTTACTCGGGTTGAAGCACCATTTGAGGGGCAATCTCAATTTTTTGATTAAAATTGTCAGTAAAGCTATTTGTGCCAAGAGCTTATTTTCTGAGACTGTAAGGTGGCACATATGGTGTCTCTGTCACGCACTGCTTTGAATTAAAAATGATAATAGAAATGAGTTAAGAATGCTGATTGAGAAGCTGACTTTCTAAATAGTGCTAGGACAGCAAATTTGAATAATTTTGTCTTCCTTTACCCCACAAATGAAAACAAAATATCTCGTTGGTTCTTTTTACAAATTAAAAAACATGAAACTTCAAGTAGGCTCTCAGGTAGGTGAGAGTATAGCTGGCAATTGTGTTTATACATCGATAATGACGATATTCCCTCCCTTTTTCCTTCTCCTACCATTGAAGATGCCATAGTCTCGTCTTGCCTGAAGATTAATTTTACAGATCTTTTTAGCCAGTGTGGTGGCATATGCCTATAATTCTAGCATTCTGGTAGGTTGAGGCAGGAGGATTGCAAGTTTGAGACTAGCCTGGGCAATTTAAGGACTTAGTGAGATCTTGTCTCAAAAAAAAAATATGAAAAGGGCTGGGGATATAGCTCAATGTGAAGGTGGCCCTGGGCTCAAGCCTTAATACCACCCCCTCCAAATAAATATATATATGGCTTACAAAAATGTGCAAAGCACTGAATGAACTACCAATTCGACAGTCATCTTTTTCAGGGAATTTCCAGTAGGAAAGGAAGGTAGGATTAATATTTATTGTAATGTACAGCAGAAGGCAGAAGTGGTAGCAAGGATGTAAGGTAATCAGGAGGACAAGGCAAGAGGCAATCCGAATGGACATGGCTCCGGTCACGCAGACACGATTTGTCAGCAGGAGTTCTACCTGTACAGGTGTGTGCTGGTCAGATGTGTTTACCAGTGGAAGGCAAGGAACAGTGTGGGAGACAGCTAGACTATGAGTTCAGAAAAGCAAAGTCCTTCCCAGCTGAAGGAACCAGCAGTGAATATTTGGGGCATTGAGGAGTAGACAGGATTTAAATAATAGGAAATAAACAGGAAATAGAAAAGGCACTAAGAAAAGTTTAGATGTCCAAGGTTCAACTGAGTGTCTCAGTCTCCTAAATCGGGGAACGTCCCAGACAGGTGGTAGGGTAGGGCACTCCCTTGAGATTGAGGCACACTGGGAGAAGGGGCAGGAGGCTGGAGACTAAGCCAGCTCCCAAGGAAGGAGTGGAGGGATTGTCCAGACCAAAAAGAGCGTGCAGTATAGGCCAGGCCCTTCACCTGTTGTTGTTCCTAAGACTTTTTGGTGACAGGAAGGACAGAAAAACCTGATTTCTCAAGGAAGACTACTTTTTCTGACCCTCTAGACATGAATTCAGCAAGAAATAATCATCACAGAAATGACAATATTAAGTTACTTTCATGTAGCAGCCTGGAAGCCTAAGTCAGAAATCCGAAAATTAAGGCAATAAAAACAGTCACATTTTGTGTACACCTGAATGAATGATGGTGAAATCCATATGTGTGGTGTATCTAACACTTTCAGCTCTTAGTAAAAGATGGATATTATCAGCAGCCGGCAAACCCTGGAGATCTTCAAGATGTCCGAATTAAACTTTCCCTTTGTCAATTAAATATTTTTTAAATGGAGATTGTTTTATCTTTTTCCTTCAGCACCTTGTTTATCAAAACTTGATCAATTCCAGTGTCTCTGCACTGAACAATCTTCAAACTCATCTTTAAATACGCCAAGGCAGTGGAAAAAATGAAGATGGCCTGTCAGAGGAGAGTGTGTACCCAGTACAGTGGTTCTGTCCCCATTTAAACCAAAAAACCAAATTGCCCATTTAAATCAAAAAACCAATTGCCTGAACATTGGCTGACTCCCATTCAATTTTTCGGCCCCAGCCCTAGAACTGATCCATCTCATATGTATAGTGTAATTTATACATATGTAATTTTGTGTGACTTTTATGATGGAAAACTTTATGTCTTCTAGTCTAAATTAATACTATTTGAACTATCAGTTGAAATGTTCACTTCCCTTTTGAGTGGGCCATTATGCATTGCAGGCCTCTGAGTCCTTGGTCAATTCTTAGGTTTCTTTTGTGGCCGAAAAAGTCTTGAAATTTGGGAAAGTTGTGTGGAAATGCAACTCACATGTTTTATTGTGTGGAATGATTTTGTTTTCAGTTTCTTTTGGCAGACCATGAAGAAATTCATTCACGCTCCTTCCCATGATGTCTGACTAATGATGCCCAGATGTGATGAGAAAAATTGTTTCTTTTGTTTGGGAATAAGGAATATTGATCTGATCAACATTGACTTTTTGTGGTCATTTTGACTCTGAAAGAGCCTTGTAGATGATCACTGCCATTTCTCACCTGAGAGAGAAAATCCAACACTCTGTGCTTTGGATCTGTCATAGTTTGTGCCCCATTTTCTATTTTGAGGATTAAAGGCTTGGTTCCTGCTAATGAAAACAAATCATGATTGCTGCTAATCAGAAATGCTGCGGGTGATTACACCGAACTGTTGCAGATACGTTGTTACAAACTCTGTGGGAAAGATAAGAAGAGAAAACCGGAGGTGACCAGCATTTAATAGGTTATGGCTGTCGACTTCATACTCTTTATTTTTCTAAATTTCCCTCAATTTTCAAAGCAAGCTGCTTCTTCATTTCACTGATATTGAAAACACCACAACAGAACTCCTTGTACTCGAGAAGTGCCCTGGACACAGTGAGCAGTGAATTAGAATGTGAATCCATCCTGAGACTTGGTGTATAAATTAGGATAAAAGTCTTTTGAAAGAGGTACTTGACTGTGCATTGCAAAAAACACAGCTTCTTTCACATTTTAAATTTCCTTTAATTTTTTCAGAGTGTAAAATCCACTATTAATTTGACTGTTTCCTTTTATCAAATCCCCTTTATCTAGGTACGATATATGCCTCAAATATAGGCATTATTGGAATATTTCCAAACTATGGTTGAATGTATATCTAAATTTTCCTTTCTTAAAGATCGTCTGCAGGAATTCAAATATAAATTACAACATCAAAATGATGATGAATTATTGTAACTGTCAGCTTTAACAATATTTAATTCATTCAATATGTGTAAATAGTATATATTATTTACTTTGTTTTGTAATAGTAACATGATCAGAAAAGAATTTGGGGAAAAAAACGAAGCAAAAGTTAGTTTCCATGTAATCTTTCCTCAGAGCTAAACACTTAAATTTCAATATTTTCTCAATTTTGCTATATACTGATAACTGGCATTTTCACATATCTGGAGTGTTTATCTGTATTATCAAATAGTTTAAAGATGGTTTTTCACAACTAAATAGCACTTTGTTAAAAAACTGCTTTAATTCTTTTCATCCTTTGTTATGACTCTTCTAGCTATTTCTCATTTTTTTATTACAATCACATTACAATGAATATGTTTGTGCATATAAATATCTTTACATACATTTACTTATTCTTTAAAAATTAAAATTAGAAAAAATCCTGCATGTTCAAAAAAATTATGCATTGTCAAATTGTTTTTCACAATTCACAGTTTGCCCTGGTAATTTACCGTTTCTTTCATAGTGACTAAAAGTGCCTTTTCTGCCTCTCTCTCTCTCTCTCTCTCTCTCTTTCTCTCTCTCTCTCTCTCTCTCTCTCTCTCAACACCAAAGTGTTAGTCCAGTAATGAGAGCTTTTAATTTTAAGAAAAGATGGTAATAATTTCAGACACAGTGCTATGTGACCATCAGATAATAAAACAGAAAACCATGCAGTCTATTTCCAATCCCTGCTCTTTTCAATGATTTCTCCTGATAAAGGCTGAATAGCTGATATTATTCCTTGTAACATTAACAAAAGTTTTTCTTTTCTGCACTCCTCTCCTAACCTCTCCTGCCCCTCCTGCCCCTTCTTGCCCCTCTCCTCTCGTCTCAGAAGGTCCTCTGAGAGTGGTGGTTCCTGAAAGACGCAAGGCCAGGAGTTCCTCTTCGACAGGGCCCGTTTGGGTCACATTCAGCTGCACTGTTTACAGCAGCTTCTAAAGCCCCCTGAAATCCAGATAAAGTCCCCCTGACAGGTTACAAGGAACTCTGCCTTATATTTCATTTATCGTCCCTTCCTCTTAAGCTATCACTAACATTTCTATCAAGATCAGCACCACATAATTTCCACGCATCTTTTCTGCTCTTCCTGTCTCTAAGCCATAACAGCAGCATGATCTCTCCTGGTACAGCTCTTCTCAAACCAGCACTTCCGTAAACCAGAAAGCTCCATGTATGTTTTTCTTTCCTTACAAAGTCTTCTGGCTGTTTCACGACCTCTCTTTCTTTGGGATGTTTGTTATATATATTTTTTTAATGTTTGAAAATCACAGGGAAGGGACCCAAAATTTACTTCATTAAATTCCAAATCTATTGCCAAGCTCCCAATTTTGTTTTATTTTAATCTTTTTTTCTTCCTTAATTCCCTATCTTCAGTCTCACACTACTTTCCTTTTGGTGCCCATTCTTATTTACTTAATGGACGTCCTTGACCGTATATCCATGTATCTTTGAAAAACATATAATGTTATTATATGGATGGGGCGATGGAACTGAAATTGTACAGTTAATTTCATACTCTTAATTTCTTTTGAAGAGAATCTATTGAATCTGCAAATTGAATCTATTACCTCTGATGGCTGCATTATATTTCACTGAAGGCTGACACTGTGTTTTACTTACTCCCCTTGTAAGGGACCCCTAAACTGCTACACTTTTACTATCACAGTGGTGCAGTAGATATTCTATTCATGGACATGTGGAACAAGGTTCTTGGAGCCTGCTGGTGGGGTGGCTTATTTCTAAGACTTTGTGGTAAATGGAGCAGCTCTAATCCACTCTTCCCCATGTCCACACACTTCTTAGGTAACTTGAGGTTTCTGCTTACTTAAAACAGGGTGTTCTTCCCACAATATGACTTGCCTTGAGCAGTAGAGTGTGGGCAGAAGTGACAGGCTGCCTGATCCTAGTCTAGGAATGAAGATGTTGCCATGTTCCCACATGCCTTTTATATCTCTGCCATCGCTTTTGTGAGAATGTATCTCTTCTGGCTTGCTGATCCGAGAAAGATGAGAGACATTTGAGGAGGACCCCAGCTTAACCCCGACTCCCAGCACCATCTATCCTTAATGAGTTGAGTCACGGCAGCAGATTCATGAGGACCCAGTATTGATCAGCAGGGCAGCCTCAGGAGACACGCTGTGCCATAAGGACAAATAGTGCTCACTGTAGGTCCCCAAGACTGTGTGGCAGATCCCAAGGCAGCAATGGATAACTGATGGAGATAAGCACATCTAGATTTGCTTTCCAGAATGGCTGAGCTAGTTTATGACTCCCACATTGCTAGACAAAAATTCTTGTCTCCTCACACCTTTGTCTACCACATTGCTGAATATCACACATTTTGTTTTCTCTAACTCAGAATCACGAGATGGTAGTTCATTTCATTTTAAATTTCTCTGTTAAGAGTGTGAAAATCTCTTCATATATGTACATAGTGCTCTTTAAAGTGCCCGTTTATAAGATGCAATTGAAATATACAATGAATGTTTAAAAAATTTAAAAAAATTATTCCAGTGAAAGACACATTGCCATTTTCCCCCTCAAAATACTCTCCCTTATTCAAAACAGATTTATTCCACAGTTCTTGCCACTTTTTGAAGCAATTCTGGAAGTCCTCTTTCATGAGTGTCTTTACGAGTTTTGCTTAAAGAAAAAAAAAAAAACTGCCTAGTGCCACTGAACAAAAAATCAGGTTCCTGAAAACATTAGGATGTATTTTCACCCACCTTATTTACAGATTTAGAACCCTGTGACTTCTGGATCTTCCCCAAAGTCAAAATGACCATGAAGGTAGGCATTTTAAACAAATTTAGGACCCTAAGGCGACCATAACAGTGCGAATTAAAGACACTCATGAGAGACCATCTCTTCAGAAAGTGGCAAGAACAATGGGATAAGTGTGTTCAAACTGAGGGAGTACTTTGAAGTGAATTAAAGGAATGTATCTTTTACTGTAACATTTTTAAAAAATTAAATATTTACCTTTTTTAACCGTAGCAAAATTTTATTAAAGGTAGGAAAAGAAACAGGCTCTGCAGAATGAAAATTGGGACAATTAAATGTAGGAAAAGAAGTAAACACTCTAGCGTGAGGGTGGGCCACCATACAAGAGAGAGCACAGTGGCCTCACTGTTTTGATCATGCCTCAAAGGTCATTTGTCAAGTTTTTCTATTGATTTGCTTGTATTTTTTTTTAAATGGACTTGCAAGCATTGCTTGCTTATCCTAGATAGGAAATTCTTGTAAGTTTTAAGCATTACATATACCCCGTACTGGCCTGTCATCTGTCCTTTAACTGCCAGGATGGCCATAGATCATTTAATTAATTTTGAGCTAATCCAATTTATCAATTCCTGACCTCCATATCTTTCTGCTTTTATTTGTAAATTTATTTTGTTTTTAAAAATCCCTGATTCTCTGAACTAAAATCTCAAAGGTTGTATTCTATTACTACTATATTTTCTTCTCTTAGCTTTAGCTTTTCACTCTTAAATTTGTTGTGCACATAGTACTTACTTTAAAGTATGTGTGAAACTTTCCCTGGGTGCTTATATATGGAATTCCTCTAAAAATTATGACTATAAGACAACATGGCTGATTTCTAAACCAATACATTAAACGTAAATGTCACAGCATATTTGCATCCAAAGTTGTCATCTTCAGGGTACCATCGTAGGTACAAATGTTTAGGGTACATTGGTGCTTCTTTGGAACCCCCTTTATTGCTTATAGGACTTCTTTGGGAATACACTTAAGCATGGAAATTACGATCTGAAGATTGAAAAACACTCAGAGTGGTTGATAAGCCCAAGAATATAATTTATAATGATAATAACAACTGATTTACTTCTATAAAAGTTTTTTTGTTTTTGTTTTTTTACTTTTGTTGCTCCTGCTTTCTCTAGATGTTATTTAATCAAAGTATTGAAGAATAATGAGCTTCAGAGTCAGGACAATTGGTTCTCTCCTAGTATCCTGGATCAGTCCTACCTACTTCAAATGCTTCGCTCTTAGCGAAGATACAAAATATTGAGTACAGGTTTACTGAGTGGCATAGTCATGAAGATGATGCGAGTTAGCAGTTCCTGCCACAGAGTGAGGATTCAGACCAAAGGCACCTGTCACTATCATAATTGACATTTTTTGAGTCCTCCTAAATTCTCTAAGTCTCAAACCTATGAGAGAAGCCAGTTTCTTAGATCCTGTTGTGGTTA